>ONZQ02000004.1:1056415-1122295 GCA_900312665.1 Cephalotrichum gorgonifer | reverse complement strand
TTTTTCCCGGCCGGGATAAACTGCCGGATCTTCTAGCACTCTGTAGACTGATTTTCTTTCCCCACTTAGCTCCGGGTGTATCGGTGGACCGATGCTCAACATCCTCCTGGGACTGGGCTCTGGCGGCCTCCTGGGCATGGCGTCGAAAAGCCACCACAAGCATGAAAAACACCCCAGTGCGGATCCCATAACATGGGAGCCCTACCGGATCCAGATAGGTGGGAGCCTCGCCATCTCGGCGGCAACGCTTCTCGTGACGCTGCTGTCGCTGCTGGTGTTCGTCCCTCGGAATAAGTGGGTATTCAGTCGACGGCTGGGGGCGGGGCTCATCGTGTTGTGGTGTATCACTACGGGAGTGAACCTTGTCATTGAGGCGGCGGGGGTGTGGACTGAGGTAGTGTAGGGAATCGTATATCAGGAGTGGAGGAGAGGGGGGACGGGGTATATATAAACTTGTACAGGTATACTTCCTCGTGAAGGGAGAGCGGGATATAGGGGGATGCTGGGGACGATACTTGAGACTTCTGAGCGTGATACCCGAGAAGAGGAGTAGTTTTTTTTTTGTTTTAGGTATATTCTGTTTCTTTGGCTGCGTCTATTTTTGGGCTTGATCTCTTTATATTTTCTTTCCCTTCGCATGCATGGCGAGGGTGTGTGTGGGTGCGGCAGAGCAACAGAGGGTACGTCTCACAGGAACTGGACATGAATACACGAAACTACCTACATTGGCACGGTACATGACGATGAAGCGCGAGCAGGATTGTTGTTGCGTCCAACGAGGGAGGATTGGCTCGAGGGGAAGCGGAAGGCATCCGGCTGGCGAATGATGCGGAGCCTTCTCGCCTCACCTTGTCTTGGAATGATTCGTTGACAGCACTCCAGCAACACATAACATCAAGCCCCGTCGGGAATGAGTAGACTTCCTATCCATACACGATAGTACACGCTTCCCCCCACTTTCTTCGACTTTCTCCTCCACGCCAGGTATCTCTGCCGCCGCCACTGGGCAAGGGTTAAAAGTGGGTGGGTGTAGTCTGGCACTCAGCTAGCACCAAGCCAGGCGTATCACTTTCCGCCTGGAGTGTGCAGATGATCAGCTGGGACGCCAAAAGTGACGGAAACCGTTTCCTGGGCTCTGCACTTATTCGCCCGCAGCCAATATGCTGTGCGACTATGAATGCCACCTAGTCAGCCGTGGACACCAACTCCCACCAAGCCACTAATGGGCAGCCGACTTCATATGACTAGTATAAGGCCGGAGGGAGCCTTATTCCTGCCATATCCCTTCCGGCAGCACTTTCCTCCCCTTTCTTCTTAGCCCTATCTTTATTGCGATTTCTCCCCCTTCCCACTGCGCGTTTATATTGAATTCCAGGAGAGAGAGCAGGTAAAAATGTCGGATTTGCAGGAGAGAGTGGGCAGACTGAGGGAGGGATGGGACGAGTGCAAGGCACACGAAGATCGAAAGAACACGTTAGTTGAGGTACGTCTTGAAACGGAGCACCCGAGAACGATTCATGTGTGCCATCTGCTAATGTCCTCTTGTCTCCTACCTAGGACCTCTTCAAGACCATCGATAGCCTGCGAACGGAGTTGTCTGAGGTCAACTATGAGCTGGCCGAGAAGAAGATCATTATAAGGGCCGGTCGGAATGATATGGACGAATTGACAAAGCAGGTCCGCGACCTGGGACTGGAAAAGGTACGCGAGGAATCGAAACGCTTCTGTCTGCTCGCTCTGCCCTCGCTCAGACCACTGACATGTCGCAGGAACGTCATACTTTTGTCTTGGTCCTTATAGATGGGGACTGTATGCCGGTAGCTAATCCCCCCCGTCCCCAGAATGCTCGATATCCTAGGTTATATCACTAACTCACAACGACGCATTTCCAGTTTAAAGATGATCTTGTGAAACAGGGCGCCGAGGGGGGCAAGCGCACGGCGGGTCTCCTCAAGCAGGCGGTCGAAGAGGAGCTCAGGTCGTCCGAGATTTGGACGCCCCATTTGCAAGTTGTGGCACGGGTGTACGCGAATATGAAAGGGCTGGGCAAGGTGTACAAGGACACGAACATCCTGCCCCGGTCGGATTGTCTCGACGAGTTCATCCGTGGCTTTAACATGGGAGATGCCATGTGCGACTATGTGGATGCCGGCACTGGCAAAGAGTGTTCGGACGAGAAGGTCAAGGGTGAGTTTGAGACTCTGGGAAAACTCCAGCCAACCTTCCCGCCCTGAGAACCTACTATCAATGTGTTGGACTGACATACACGTACACACACGCAGCCGTCTTCAAATCATACCTGAACGATGTCCACTGCCAGCGGATTTTCTTCGGCGGCTCGCCAGACAACGGGTATGCCCGACTCCTTGTGCCTTATCTAGAGACACCTGGGGTGTGCGAGCGGATCTGCCTTCTCGAGGGCCCACCGTTCGCGCAGGAGCTGGGCGAGATCAAGCACAGGTTCCGCACGGCCACGTTCGATGATGTCTTCAGATCGCAGAAGATACCGACGCTCAAGCGCAGGGTCTCGTGGCGGGCCACGACTCCGCCAGCGACGCCGTCGATGGACTACGCCACGGTGGCCTCGAAGCCGGCGGCCGCGACGTCGCCTACCACCGGCCCAAGCGCCGCAGCGGCACCGTCCCCCGCGACGGCGATGTGGAAGGTGCAGCGGAACAGGCTGAGCCAGCGCGTGGACACGGAGCTCAGGTACTCGGTGCCCGACTTCCAGGACGTCAAGGCCCGGAGGCTCTGCAACAGGTACCACCTAACGGGGAAGTGCCCGTACCAGAAGGGGTGCTACCACGAGCACGGGGAGAGGCTGGCGCCGAAGCTGCGGGAGGCGCTGCTGGCCGTAGCGCGGCTCACGCCGTGCGTGTCGGGCCTGCAGTGCGACGACCCCAACTGCACCTCTGGCCATCGGTGTCCGTGGTCGAGCTGTCCCGGCGACGAGTGCAGGTTCCCGCGTGAGATGCATGAAGTCGATACTCGGGTTGTGAGTTGAGTGAGTAACAACAATATCAGTATGGGTTGGTGGAATGTGGGAAGTAAAGCGAGCGAGTGTTTGGCGTGGATGGATGGATGGATGTTCTGTGAGATGAAGGGAGTACGGAGAGCAAGTGCTTGTTGTGCTTGAGCTTGTACTCACAGCAGCCCCAGTTGGAGCATACACGTATTGTCCTCTTTGAAATTGAATAGTTTACTAGTTAGCTCGAACTTAGTTTGAAAAATTGCGTGTGGCCATCTTGATGATGTTACTATCTTCGATATTTGAAAAAGGGAAGAGTACTTGTGTTAGTGGGTAACTCCTTCCTGCTCCCAACTTGGAGTCCATCGCTGAGAAAGAAAAGGGGGTTGCCACCGAGAGGGAAAGAGGAGGGGTAGGTAACTAATGCAGCACATCATATTAGGTTTTTGGGACGGAGTGAAGGATGTGATTCGGAGGTCTTATCCCAGAGAGCGAGAAAGTAGTTCCATTCCGCCTTCACACGCTACCCGAGTCCCAAACCGCATCCGTACTCGTATTGCTAGTGTGTACTCGTACCGCCACTCGGAAACCCCAACCGAGTACGAGTACAAGTGCGAGTATTGCGTCGAAGCAATATACTTCGTGCTCGGGTACGGATTCCTCGTTCTCGTATGTAGCTCGAGGCCGGCACATGATAAAAAACCCCGCTAGGGTCCTCCGTCCCGGCTCCACTCGGGTGGCGGGAGGCGCTTCCAAGCAGGGAAGGAGCTACACTAACCAGACTAAAGCAGATGCCCCCGTTCTTGGTCAAGCTCCAAACCGCCTCGACGCCACGCGGACAGACTTTCGTTCCAATCCAGGGTCCAATTCGAGCACAGGGGAACAGGGGAACAAGGTGGGGGGGCGAGGCAAGGGTCAGGGGCAGGGGGAGGGTGGCGCGCCCCTCCTTGACCGCTTCTCTCGTCCCCTCGCCTCCCCCCAAAAGCTTGTTGCCCCATTCGTCCTCGGTCCCATCAAAAACACCTCCCCTCCCCGCCCAACCTAAATCTCACGATAGTAGTTAATTCCCCTTTCTCATTCTCTCCAAACCTAAACACCAAACAAAAAAAATCTCAATTCAACTCGCAACCATGGCCGCCTATCCTCCCCTCGACCAGCGTCCTCTCGCGGACACCATTGTCCTCTTCGATGTCGATGAGACCCTGACCAAGGCCAGGAGGGTATGTCTCTTTTCGGTTTTCAATTACCCCGCCACTGCCATTGCTGCCCCTCACCTGCCCCCTCCCCTTCCGCGCGTCCACTCCCGATAACGATCGCGAAAAAGCAAGCAACCAGCAGAGGCGATGGTTGGATTGGACTGAATTGGATTGGGAACTCCATTGGGAACTGCATTGGGAACTCCACTAACATGCCCGCCCGCAGCACGCCACTCCCGAGATGCTCGATCTCCTCGCCCGCCTCCGCCAGAAGGCCGCCATCGGCTTCGTCGGCGGCTCCAACCTCGTCAAGCAGCAGGAGCAGATCGGCTCGGCCTCCGTCAACGTCACCACCCTCTTCGACTGGTGCTTCGCCGAGAACGGCCTCACCGCCTACCGCCTCGGCGAGGAGCTCCCCTCCAACAGCTTCATCGAGTACATCGGCGAGGACAACTACAAGGAGCTCGTCAAGTTCGCCCTGCACTACATAGCCGACCTCGACGTCCCCGTCAAGAGGGGAACCTTCATCGAGTTCAGGAACGGCATGATCAACATCAGCCCCGTCGGCAGGAACGCGAGCGTCGAGGAGAGGAACGCGTACGAGGCGTTTGATCTCGAGAACGGCATCAGGAAGAAGTTTGTCGAGGTCCTGAGGGAGAAGTTTGGCCACCTTGGTCTTACGTACGTTCCCCCCTAGTCCCATCCCCTAGCACGCCCAGTTCACCCCCCCTTGCCCTTTAACCTCTTCTTTCTATGGGGAAGAATTCTTGGGGTTGTGTATGAAGTCGTTGTATAAAGATACCCGGGAGGGGCAAAGAATAAAACGAAAAGGGGAAAAAGAAGAAAAATAAAACTAACACGCATTCCCCCGCACTGCAGCTTTTCCATCGGCGGCCAGATCTCCTTCGACGTCTTCCCCACCGGCTGGGACAAGACCTACTGCCTCAAGCACCTCGAGGCCGAGGCCGAGAAGCCCGGCGGCGTCAAGTACAAGACCATCCACTTCTTCGGCGACAAGACCTTCGTTGGCGGTAACGACTACGAGATCTTCAGCGACCCGCGCACCATCGGCCACTCCGTCGCCGACCCCGACGACACCTACAAGCAGATCAAGGAGCTCTTTGACCTATAGAGGGCGTATTTACCACCGGAATTAAGCTAGGACACCGTAGATGGAAGGGCGAAGGGGGAGGGGAGAAGATGGGAAAGGGACGGATACAAAAGGAATTGTTAATGACGTTATGTGAACGCAGGCAGGCAGGCGTGCATACTGCAGTGGCATTTTGAGGCGTGCATCTTAAGAGTTTAGAGTTTCACTTCTAAAATAGAGTCTGGATCACCCTTGATACCCGCTCGTTCCTTTTTTTAATCCTTGTTACGATGGTGTGTGTCACATTGCCGCGGAGGAAAGGACAACTGCTAGGATGTAAAATAAAATATTGGCTCGCTTAACAATCTAACAATTGCATCTTATATGGAGCAGCATAGCAAGAGGAATAGAATAATAAGAAGAAGAGAAAAAAAAAAAAGGAAACGCCACATTACACATACAACCAACTAACTCCCTAACCCCCCTTCTCTTCTCCGCCTCTCTTTCTCCCCTCCCTCTCCCACAGCCCGCTAGAGGTTCGGCACGATGACAGGCCCATACTTGGTCGTCGCCTGGAACGCGCCGTCCCCCTGCACCACGAAATCGACGGCGAGGCTCAGCTTCGCGAGCCCCATCTGGTCGGGCCCCAACTGCGGCGAGAGCATCCCGCCCGCCGCCGCCGCCGCCGCGTCGGGGTCGTAGGCCATGACGGCGACGTAGTTCCTGCGGCCCATAAGCTTCTTGAGCTCGCGCGGCACGCCGCTGGCGTCGTTGTGGAAGATCTCCATCATGTCCTCCTTGGTGTCGGAGACCTCGTGGGTCGACTTCTGCCCGTTCTGCGGCACGTAGAGCGACTTGTTGTTGTGGAGGAGCTTGGTGATGTAGCCGTGCTGCGGCGCCGCGACGATGGGCGACGTGATGACCTGGTACATGGTCTTGGGGTCCGACGGGTGCGACGGGTCGTGCACGAGGCCCGCGCCGCAGCAGTTGACGCCTCCCGAGAAGAAGGTCATGCGGAGGCCCTTGTCCTGCGCGATGCCCTGCAGCGTGCGGATGAGGTACGTGCGCTCTAGGTCCTTGGACGAGTGCGTCCACGAGTCCTTGAGCACCTCGGCCACGTCGATCTCCCCGAACTGGTTGAGCACGTTGCCCATGAGGCCCGACTTGCCCACCGCCCTCTTGACGTGCGTGAACCCCTGCTGCACCACTTCTTTGCCGCCCACCACCCCCGCCACGGAGCTCGTCACCTTGCCGAGGATGTTGTAGCTCGTGTTGACGGCCTTCTTCCCCGTCGTCACCGCCCCGGCGAAGCTCTCGACCGCCTCGAGCCGCGGGTAGACGAGGGGCACCGAGACCATCCAGAGGCAGTGCTGCACGCTGGGTGGGAGCGATGCCACCTTGGGGAATAACCCCTGGTACGTTGGCCCCGACATGACGTGCGTCTGGTCCCGCTCTGACCTGCCGTCCGCGCCCACCACCGCGACTGCGGGCCCCAGGTACTTTATGAAGTGCCATCCCTGGCCCGTGATGGTGAAGAGGTCCGCGTCGCTGTGCGAGCTGCGGAGCATGTCGGGAGTGGTGTGGTGCTGGAAGAGGAGGTACATCTCCGTAGCGAGCCGGCCGATGTTCTTGAACATCGCCGAGCTTTGCATATATTCGGGGAACGATCCGTACCCGTCGAAGCTGCGGGAAGAAGTAGGATTAGTGACTCGTCCAAGGATGGGGTTGCTGCCTCTAGCGAGAGAGGTGCCCGGAGGTTGATGGTACTTACATGTCGTGGTCATCGATCTGCAAAATATGAGGGATCTGTGCAAAGGCCTCCCTAAGGAATGGCTGATCGAAATGGCTGGTGTAGTAGTGGAAGTAGGCATGCGACACGTCCTCCTCGTGCCTCGCTGTCCACTGGGTATTCTTCCGGTTCTCCTTGCCCCTCAGCTCCAGCCACTGCTTCAGCAGCGGCACCTCCTTCCACAGCCTGTCCCCGTATACCTGGTTCCCCAGCCCGAGCTGCACGTGGAAGCCGCCGCACTCGACATTCTTCTGCAGCACGTCCTTCCACATGAAGCTGACGCCGCCGAGTTTCGAGCGCTCGGCCTGCGAGGTCGACGTGGCAAAGTCGTTCCCGGAGTGGGCGATGAACCGCCACCCCAGCTCGTTCCGCCCCGCGACGACGAACTCGTACCTGGTGCACCCGAGGTGGGACGTGATGGCGTATGTCCAGCGCTCCGTCTGGTCGCCCATCGCCAGGTCCACGTCGTACTTGTAGAAGGTCCACCGTTGGTGGACGTGGAGGACGTGCGGCATGAGCTGCCTGGGGTTCGACGAGAGGTCGGCGCTGAGGTGGATATGGATAGTCGGCGGTTGCGGCGTGTCCGTCACGATAAGGATACTACCGAACCAGATGCCCTTCTCGATGTTCATGTTGGCGTATCGGAGGTACGGGCCGAAGTAAACGCCATTAGTCGCCTGGACCTTAAACACGTCCACACCGGCCGAAGGTGGCGGTCCCGTGAAGCCCACGGTGGGGGCGGCGGAGGTGGCCACGCTCATGATGCTCTCTGCATACCCCGGGGTTTGAGGTGAAAACATGGGAGATGCCAGACCTTGCTTCCCACCGAAGAGGGGGGAGCCTAGAGGGTTACCGTATGTGGAGGCCGTTGGGGAGAGTGGCGCGGGATCGTGGTTGAGGGGATTGGGGCCCTTTGGGAACTCCCACTGCGTCGACTGGGTGGCAAGGTGGATGTAATAGTATTGGCCTGAGTTCTGGTCCAGGTGGGCAATCCACCCCTCGGGCATGGGCGGAGGCGACGCTGGGCCGGCGGCCGGCGGTCCACTAAACGCGGGCTTGGATGACTGCGATGTCTGTTCCGGCCGGGGATCGTTTGCAAACGCCGGGTGCCCCGAGTTGTTGGCGAGCGCCGGGTGTCCCGAATTATGAGCCTCCGTTGCCGCTAGCGCACCGCCCTGTGGACCGCGTCCTTGCTTACCCGAGGCGCCATGGCCGGCGGCACCAGGCTGCTGGCTTGTTGGCCGTCCCTTTTCGTTGGCGTAGCCGGAGCTGCCTCCTGTCACGCTCGAGTACGCCGGGGGCGGCGTCTTGCTGCCCACGCGTTGGTAGTCCTGCTCCAACACACTTACCTGCAGGGTACTGGAGTCGGCGCTCGGGGCTGTCGGGGCACCGGACGGAGCATTCGAGGGTGGTGGTGTCGAGACAGGAGCTGACCCCTGATATACGGTCGGGGGCCCATGGGGCTGCTGGTCAGGAGTTTCGGTTGGAGTCCAGGGGCGTTGGGGCGGCGGCTGGCCTCCGTACTGCGCCAATCTCTGCGCCGCCGCGGCGCTCTGAGCCTGAAGGCTGGTGAGGGTCGCGGTGCCGGAAATACCACTTGCCGCATACCGGTCCTCAATCCCACCGCCGAGGCCGCCGCCGGGAAGACTCCCAGGGCCCACGATTGGGGTCTCGGGAGGGGGCGGTGAGCCCCGACTGGCGCGGACGGTGGACGTGCTCGCGGTGGACGGGAAGCGGTTCACGCTGTGCTCGGCGGGCAATCGGAGAGCGTCGGGCCTGAGCGCATTGCTGGGTGCCGCTTCGCCGCCGGGGGGTGGGTAGTATTGCTTCTTATTAATCGTGGGGTAACTCGCAGCCGGAGCGGGGGCGGGGGCGGAGATGGAGGCGGGGACTGGTGCCAAGGGTTTCGCGAAAAGACCGTCCCTCCCGTCGTCGTCGGGGCTGGAGGCACCAGGCAGCGGCTTTGGAGCTGTACCACGGCGCTCGGCTAGACCCGGACCTTTAGCCTCGGAGGGACTGGTCAGGCGCGGGGAGGTGTCGTTGTAGGGAGAGTTGTGCGGGCCGGGATATGGTGTCACGGTAGGCCTCGTAGGTTTCCTCGCAGCACTGTCATCTTCCTCGTCCGGGTAAGGCAGCGGCAGCGAGTTGAGGGAGCTTAGTGCACCGGGAGGAAGGAATGAAGGCTTCGACGACGAGGGATTAGGGGTCGAAGACGACGAAGGCTTAGGGGTCGAAGAAGACGAAGGAGGCGCCGGATACTTGAATCGTTCAGCGGGCTTTTGGTTCTGGGGGTTGTGTATTCTCAAAGGCCCAACGGTCGGGCTATCGCCATCACCATCTTGCTGCGGCCTGTTGAGCCATAGCTCCTCGTCGGAGAATCCCCTGGTGCGGTCCATGACACGGCTTGGAGGGGGGGTATCCTCTTGATATTGGGAGGACCGGTTGTATGATAGGAAAGCAGCACTAGCAGCGCTGATTAACCATTAAGGTTGGTCGACGTTCGAAGAGTTATTTTTTGGAGCAGTGCCGAAGGGCGAGTGTATGGTAAGATGCGTTGCTTGCTCGCTCGCGCCCAAATCCACAAATTCGCGATGGGCCGAATTGGAGACGCGGGGTCGAGTCTCACTCACGGGCCAAAAGGCGGTCGCAGAATGGGCCGGCCTTAGTTGGACCTCTGCGATGCAGGCAAAAGAGACGATGAGCTAATGGGGGATGCTGAAATGAAGCAATAAGGCAAGCTTTCCAGAGTGTATTTGTCTCACGGCAAGCAGATGCAGGCGCAGATGCAGTGCTTGGTTCACGCCAGACGGAAACAAGAGAGGATGGGAAAGAAGATCACGAAGACGGCATGCGCGACAATGGGCGAGGTAAATGAGACGTCCACAAGGAGGGCTTGTCAACGGGTGAAGGGAGTCGGGCCAGGTCAGCCAGGGGAGACAGAAGCAGAAACGGAAGCAAAAGTAGACGAGGGGCAGAGAGAGAGCTTCCCCTCCACGGACAGGACGGGACACCAAAAACGATTTGGGCTTTGGGATTTGTGGCGGTAGTATGTGCATGTGAGCAAGCAATGAGCATTCCCGCCCGTTTGCCCCCTGTTTCCCCGTTTCCCCTCCATTTGGAGGCTCAGACATGAGGACACAAAGGGACGAAGCTCCGTGATTGGTGAGAACCGGCGGGCGCTTAGAGGTTGGACGGAACAGCGAATAGCAGCGGCGCATGCATCTCTCGAAGCGCCCGGTTCTGCTTGGGATATTAAGGCCAAGATCGAGCTTGATCCCCGCAGGGCCTGTTGGGGGCCAGAACTGGGTGACGGCGACGAATCCCCGGGAGGGTCCGCTGTTTCAGGCGGCTTGACTGGGACAAACCCTGCTCATCGACTGGCTGGCGCTCTGAGCGATGTCACTGAACGCGTGTCTTGCCTGCAACTGCTCCTCTCCAATCTGCACTCTCCAATCTGTCTGTAATATTATTTGCATTCTTCATCCATTCCCAAACGTAGACAGAGGCTGGCCGCTTCTGGAGAGGTCCTTCAAGGACTCGAGTCATTTCCAGCGAAATGATTGTCGTCTTGTCTCTTACCCGTAGTCGGCTACCCCCATCTCTCGCCGTTTATGAGAACTCATACTTGTTCAAGTCAGCCGCAACCAGAGCAAAGCGTTCCAAATGTGAAGAAACAAGCGATGGAGAGCAGCTGGATGGGACCAAAGTGGCGATGGCGTGGCTAATAGTTTGCGCCCTCTCTGGTCGGTCCCTTATCCTGTCCCCGCAATTGACACAATGCAATGGAGGGGAGAGAGTGTGTGGGACCATACTGCACATCCCCCACTACACTGCAGGCAGCAGCATCGACTTGCACCTTATCTCACGTAATCAATCTTCGAGCGGAATTGTGTTATATAATACATGCGCTGACATAATGTATACGGGTACCCGTCGCTGTATTGGACGCCCAACAGTGCCCACATTAGTAATAATTGCATATCCACATCTAGATGCTTCTCGATGATACTCGCCTCTTCGTCCTCGGCGCAAACCACCTCTTTCGACTAGGTCCTAACAAGGAGCTAATCTTCGCGGCCAAAACAACCCGCGACTGCTGCCTAATCGGAATCCCGTCGGGTCTAGCGCGCATGGCACCAATATGTCGTCATCCCGCCAGAAAGGAAAAGGCGATTCGCGAAACGTCTCGGCCAGGAACGCGCGGCTTCAGCGTCAACCTCGGCGTCGTTCCCGCCACTGTACACCTTGTGGAATCCGGGGAAACAGCGCTAATCAGGGTGACTGCAGGTAGATTTACTAACGACCCGGCGTCCGATAGTCGTACAAGGCTATTGTATCGTCGTAATTCCGTACGTATGCTCGGCCTGCCTGTTAGTCAGTATCGGAGTCCCGCCTAGGTGGCAAGAAAGCAGTAGCGCCGGATTGCGTTGAACGATGATTGCCTATCACTGGTAAATATGTATATAAGTGCAAGCCACGCCGGGATAGAAGATCTTTTCTCATTCTCTCAGACATCATCATCTATCTATCTACCTTTGTGACAGATTACTTGGAACTTCTCGATCCTCCAGCAGCATTACTCGTGCTTTCACAAATATCTGAATCGTTATATAAAACCTACCCTACAGCAACATGGCATGGCACACAGAATTCCCAGGCGCGTACGCCTATGTCGCCGGTGAACGCCCTCACACCCACAACCCCTTCTTCGACTTCATCCGTCTAGTGGACGGGAGCGCCGGCGGCGGCGTCGACCACCGCGGCTTTTACACCGGCTTCCCCTTTGCCGGCCCGGGCCCCCACCGAGCCCGGGGCGGCGGGTGCCACGGGCGCGGCGGCCCCCGACACCGAGGCCACCGCCACGGCCACACCGAGCCCCGGGGCCCGGCCCAAGATCCTGAGAAGAGCACAGATGCCGAGATGAGTGACAACCCCGAAAAGGCCCAGGACTCCGAAAACGTACAGGACCCACCCGAGGTCGCCCCCGAGACCGAGTCCGAGCCCCAGGGATGTTGCGGCGGAAACCGCCGAGGCGGTTGCGGCGGTCGCGGCCGCGGCGGCCGCCACGGACCCCACGGCCGCCCCGCACCGCCCTTCCCCTTCGACCCCTCCGTCCTCAGCGGCCTCTTCAACCACCCCCTAGCCCAGGGCCTCCGCGACTTGGCCGAGCAGGCCAGCGCCGCCGCCGACCCCTCCTCCTCCTCCGCCGACGTATTCACCCCGCCCCTCGACGTCTTCGAGTCCGAGACCGAGTACGTGCTCCACCTCGCCCTCCCGGGCGCCAAGAAGGAAGACGTCGGCGTGCACTGGGACGCCGACAAGGGCGAGCTGCGCATCTCGGGCGTGGTGCACCGCCCCGGTGACGAGGCCTTCCTCCAGGGGATGCGGTCGTCCGAGAGGAGAGTCGGCGAGTTTGGGAGGACGGTGAAGCTGCCTCCTACCGAGGGCGCCTCGAGGAAGGAGGACGTCGACGGGGATGCGATATCCGCCAAGATGGAGGACGGCGTCTTGATCGTTGTTGTCCCGAAGGTGGAGAAGGACGAATGGACCGAGGTCAGGAAGGTTGATATTGAGTGATGGGATTGGACTCGTGGGTGATGGATATCTCTGCTCTGGTTGCCACATATTTGCGGCTTGTTTGTTAGGATAATACGGGGTTATTTTTGTTTTGCATTATGTATTTTCACGCTATTTTACTTGGAAAATGGGAAATCACAAAAAAAATGTTCTAATTCATCTCACTGTTCTTCAAGCTCTGGTATATTGGTGATATAAGACTGTCTTCGTATCACACCTGGAATGATAGCCCCCGTGTAACAAGACGCCTCCCAAAGCCTAGCAATGACTAGCAGGTAACATACTGTGTGGAAGAATCTCTGCGTGTGTTCCAAGAATAACCAACCCCCTTTTTGCAAACCCAATAATGCAAGTCTGTAAATAAATGCGACCTCTTCAAGCGTCTCTCCCCCCCCCCGCCCCCGGTCTACGCTCCCCCTATCCTAGACTACGTGATCAGCCCTTGACCCTCCCCCATACGTATTGAGCCTCCTAGGCATCAGCCTGGCTAGACCTGTCGTCGCGGGACCCACCGTCCTCCCTGAGCGCGCCACTCATCCTGTCCCCCGCCGTTATCGTCGTGGAAACCGACCCCGTCTCATCTCGCTCGTTCTCCGTCGAGCGCTTCCCCTTCAGACTCCCGTCGGCGCTGCTGCCCCCCACGGGGCTTGCCGCTCGGCCTTCGTCCCCGCCCCCCTCCGGCTGCCAGTCGCGGAGGTCGTCCTCGGCATCGTTGAGGACCTGGCGCGCCTGGGACCCGTGCTCGTACGCCGGGCGGGCGTCGCCGGGGATCATGGGCGTGTCATCGAGCAGGGCGATCAGGCGGCGGCCGTGCTTAGCGAGGATAAGCTGCTTCTCGGCCCGCTCAATGGTTGCGCGGAACTCGGCGTCGTAGGCCTGCTTGAGCCTCCGGCGGGTCTATCGCGGGCGAAGGGCCAGCTCCGTCAGTGACCGGTACTAGGGGAATCAGGCGGGCTTAAAAAGCCAGGGAGGGTTTAAGGACGGGACTCAAACTCACCACATTATTCAGCTGCGCCTCGGCTACCAAGTTCTCCGCCTCAGCCCTCACGAGCTCCTGCTCTAGGACGACGAGCCTCGTGCTCTCGGGTTCCTTGAACTTCAGCCTCTGGATATCCTCCGCCACCTTCGCCCTGCCGTCCCGGGACGGCTGCACGCTCTTCTCCGTGTCCCGTATCGCCTTCATCTGGGCCCTCGCTTCCTCGAGCCCGAGGGCGTACGCATCCTCCTGCTCCCCCAGCTCCCCCAGGATCACGCCCACCTTGTCCGAGATGTCCGACACGGCCTCGTCGCCGGTCTGCTCACCCCATTCGCTCAGCTGCGACGCGATGGAGGCGCGCTCACGGCCCGCCGAGTCGTGGGCAGCCACGAGGTTGGACTGCGACTTTATGATGCGGATGAGGCGGCGGCCGAGGTCGGTTTGGCCGGTCCCGCGGAGGGAGCGGAAGGAGAAGCCTTTGCGGGAGGGGGCGCTCCCGGGGGGGTTGGAGGGCTTGTTGCCCCTGTTTGAGCGGATGGAGAGTGCTCTATGCCTGGCGCGAGTCGGTCGGTGTTAGTCCAAATGTGGCCGGGGAGAGGACTATGTCATTTCCAGGGACGTTGCTATATGTACTTACATGGCTACGTTTGTCGTGGGGGTAGAACATCAATAAGGGTCGGTAAGGTTGTTTTATTTACAAAAGTCGAGGGAGATGCCTTGCGATTGTTGCTTCGCACGAAGAAGGCGGACTTGGAAGGGTGGAATGGAAGACATGGAAAGCGCGACCGGCCAGGTGTACATAATGCTGTCCCTCCGCACTTACACAAGTCCAATAGACCACAAGCAGGACAAGTACCAAGTCAGGATGATATGCAGAGCTATACATGTATCATGATCATGATATCCCGTGGCGGCGCCACGGCTCCCGGAGGGCAGGCAGGGTCGCCCCCGGGGTTTTAAAGTGCGAGAGCCTAGGGAGGGATACGGGCGTAGGGAGGAAGCCCTACGGGAGAGGACAGCATTTCTCGAAGGTTAGGCAGTGTATATAGAATTCACGGATATATACACTTACGGAATGCCGAGCGATTATTTATACAAATCAAGTAGAGTAAGGACCTGAATGGATGTATTGTGTTTAGTGTTGGGTTGTCGATGATGTCATTTCCCGGATGTGAGACCTAGATAGTGACGTGCATCATTCTACAGACCTCGACAAGCACCACATGGACTTTGCCCCTCATCGGGGAACGAGAGAACGGTTATAGATGAAAGTCTCAAATCCCAAATCCTAAATTGATAATATTTCTTTTCGAACGCTACACAACCCTTGCCGTAGGGTATTAGACCATTAACTCGGTGTAAGCCACGCTTCGCTTCAAGCCCCAAGCTCCAGAAACTCAACTCCAGCGTACATAAAGCCGTTCGCGTATATGTAAACCCAGTGCATCTCCTGCCATTCTAGTAAAGCCCAAAGGCATCATCAATCAATTACAGACATGAAATAAACTCCGATCCTCCCAGTATTTGGCCCCCCAATGCGCGATATCCTCTATGCGTAGTCGTAGCGCACCCGGCCGCTCCGCGACTCGTACGCCACCGGCACGCTCGCGCGGGGTCCCGTGGAGTACGACCGGGTCGAGACTGACGAGTAGCTCGCGCGGGGCGAGTGGGAGTGGTGGCGGTGATGGTGATGGTGATGGCCGCTATGGCTGTGGTGGTGGTGATGGGAGCGGCGCTTTCGGGCCGGAATCACCTCTTCGTGGTAGTAGTAGTCCGTGTGGGGCTCCGGCGCGAAGCACATCGTGAAGGTAGTAGTTTCTTTTTTGTTTAATCGAGTTCGGTTCGGCGAGGACTAGTTCTGGTCCTTCCTCTTCTCCGATAGGTATATTCTGTGTCGCTTGTATTGTGGGTAGTTGCGATTCGGCCAATTCGGTTCAGAGCTTTGATGAAGAAGAAGACAAAGAAGAATAAACGATGAATAAATTCTACGAGTCGGCCCAGGGAACAAAAGATTAAATACGATTATGCCTTCGTCCCTGGCATGGACAGGTTGGACCCTCCATCAGGAAGAAAGACGAGTCTATTGGGTCTTGCATCATCCTGCATTCCATCCAGCTGACCCCGAATCTCAAACTTGGAGAGAGCCTTCCGGTCTCCCCGCTCCCCGCCCACCACCACCTTAGGAATGACGACAGTCTATCTATACGAGTGCCTTGCTTGGCCATCGTACAACCAGGCTTCGGGGTCGATGACGAAGTTGGAAAAACGCAGTAATATGGGTGGCACGACGACCAGGCACCGGCCCACCCAGAGTTCCCGTCTACCAACAAAACCGACGACTCTGCCCCTGATAATCGGGTCCCGAGTTCTGTTGCTCGTACATTCCAGCGCAGCCATTTTACCTCATCGGGCCCATCACAGGCAACCTAGCCCGGATTGTGCCGGATCCGCGATGTGATGCGCTCTGGGCTGCATTCTGTACGAGTACAAGTAAGTAGTTGGGGAGTTCCGGCCGGTAGCCACCCGAAGGGAGGCCGATTAGTGCAAGTGCGAATAGTTACTAGTGCTCGCAGGAGTGTGCGACAAAAAGAGAGGAAATGAACCTAAGAAAGCGTATCTAGAAAAAAGGACATGAGAGGGGACGCTGTTTGGGTGGATGTTGGCGGCAGAAGCATCATAGCAACAAGGCAAAGTGCCAGAGTGGTTAATGGGTCAGCCTCGAATGAGTGAGCTGATGTCTTCGGACGCGCAGGTTCGAGTCCTGTCTTTGTCGGATATCTTTTTGGTTTTCTTTGCGCTCCTCTTTTTTTTTTTGGACGTACGATACAAAGGCTCTCCGGGAGACGGAATGGTCTTCATTAAAGGTTGCAGTCGCAAGCGTTTTCTGGGTCGAGTGTCACGGGTATTCAGTAGTGAGACAACAGGCAAGGGGTATGCGTCCGACAGTGTGGTGTCTTACACATCTCCTCAAGTTCGGCGTCCAAAAGAGGGGTGGGCAACATCAAAGGGAAGGAGGTCCCTGTGTCTGCCTGTCCGTGCATTGTGGAACCACTAGGTCGTCGCCCGAGTACGTATGTACATGTAATACTGGTATGAGTGCAATAGGTAGTGCCCATAACGACGAACATGTCCTAAATATATCTATCCCTCCGGGTGATCCCACGCGGGTGTGATGTGATGAGAATACAGTCCCGCCCGATCGGGTCCCGATTTACATTCGCGATTCCTCAACAGTGTCACATCCGCCCTATTACGCGCGGTGTGATACGATTCCTTGCATCGCCTACGACTTACGCCCCCCTTACCCCCCCCCCTTCTCGGTGAACAAGAAATCCCCAAGAACCATTGTTGAGGACAAGAGGAAGAGGGGGTCCGAAGAGGGAAAAGTGTGACCAAGCGCCAGCGTGGGGAAAGTGAGGGGCAAGTCACCCGTGAGAGCAGGCGCCAGGATCTGGGCCGAGCGTGAAAGGACCCGCATCACAGGCTCGACACCCTTCTCTCTCCCGCGTCTTCCCCCCGGTCGGTCCTGCGCGACATTCGTTCCTTTGAAAGCGCCACCAGAGCCGGCCGCGTAATGCTCCGAAGGAGGGTGGTCTCCCAAGAAATGGTCAGCGACTCCCGGTTGGTAACGAGCTATTACAGGGGAGTTGCAAGGGCCCGCCACTGCTGGAGGAAGTACAACAAGGAAAGAAAATACGTAGGGGACTTCTCCTTCCCTTACATCCTCATGTCTTGATTCATCGCGTCTTTGTCTTTGGCAGCGGATCAACCGGTCGGACAGTCAATCTCGGGAGCAAGAATGGGGAAATCCACTGCTTAATTACAGGTAAAGTAAGGTACTTGCAACTGCCAGTTTACTTCTCAAGTACGTACACTTGGGGTGGCGGGAATCTCAGTGTCTCTCATGGTCATGGCCGGTCGCCATTGGCCGAGCTAATGAGTCTCCACAGAAACCCGGCGCTTAGGAGTAATAGAGGTCCGGCATAGCGCCGCTCTTCATGTTGTCTTAATATAGATCTGGCCCGTTCTCCACCCACATCAACCACGGGCTTGTACAACTCCCCGAAACGTCGAGCCAGATTACTACTACCTGCCACCCCGCCAGTCAGACCAGTCAGACGTCGTTGCGGCGTTGCAGCAGACGCTCCGGGTGACCAGGGTCCGATCGAGCGCCGAGATCCCGTCCAAGCCAGAGGTTCCAGACCAACCACCCTACCCAAGCTCGACGACCTATGAAAACGCACGCTGGACTCCTGTTCCCGTGCCCACCGAGCCGGAGGCGGTACTCGTACCCTGGGTCGATCCTATTAGTCGCCCACGGTCTAGAACACCCCGACAATCCTGTCATACATTCATTATACTACTTGTAGTACAAAGGGATTCATGTAAGGATATTGGCTGACCACCAGCTTACGAGTTACGAGTAATATTTGCACACACGCGCGAGAAAACACACGGACTCCTTCCTTCCAAGACTTCCTTCCCTTCACTGCAGCCAGATCGGACAAAAATTCGCCGAAGGAACCCAGGGCTTCAAGCCACCAGGATACCACACCCCATGCACTCTCAGGCCTCCGTTTGCCGCATCTCCCCCTGTCCCTGTCTCCCTCGCTTCCTTGATCGCTTGTGCGAGAACTAAAGAAAGCATCGCCCCACATACCACGGCTGCCGATGCTTAGAGTGGCTGCCAACATGAGGGCCCCACCACCTAGCTACCCGCCGGATGTCGTCGTATGTAGAAACATCTTGGCGCCTTGTACACGCCCCCCCCCCTTCTCCGCCCTCCTCCCGCAAAGAAAACCTTGGCTCTCTATACGTGTAATCGTAGACTGGTACCCATTGGCCCGCTGTATGCGCTGTCCGGCAGGGTGAGATTGGAGACGGGTCTCGATGAGCGGCCTCAGTTCCACTTTAACTGCCTCTCCGCTCTGCCTCTTACCGAACCGCGGCCGGGACGTATCGTTTTCTCTGACCCTCTCTCTAAGTCCATGTTCTTTTCTTTTTCTTTCTTACCAGTCCTGTAAATACACCTTTGCTCTCACCCGCTTCGCCCCTTCCCTTCTCTTTCGACCCTTTGATAGGAACGGACTCGTAGATCGAGGAATTGCCCGCCTGATCCAGCCAGGAGCCTCTCCTCCCCGAAGGATTTCCGATTACGCACGCCGCAAATATTGTCGGCCCTCTCTGTCCCTTTGGACTACCATCCGGGAGTCTAGTCTCTCTGTGCTGCACCTTTACGAAAGCTCACCATATCCCCCCACGTACTTGAAGCCAGCCTTCGATCCTCGCCAACTTTCCTCCTCTTCCCAAAGAGTCAAAACCAAGACGGTTCCGGATAAAGATGATTCGTTCTGCCTTCCTACAACTGGTGCTGGCTGCGACGCTGGTATCGAGCCACATTCTCTTCACATATCCCGGGTCCAGGGGCAACAGCTTCATAACAAATGAAACCTTCCCCGGAGGCATGCAATGGACCTATCCTTGTAAGTCTCCTCTCCCCTCTCACCTTTTCTCTCACCCGTCTCCCCTCTTATTCTCCAAATGGCGTGCCGGGCACACCCCGTGTCGACATATAGGGCGGACAGAGGAAGTGGAAGCGGAAGCCCCCCAAGAACAAGGGGAACAAGCTAACACAGAAAAACCAGGCGGCGGCCTCGGCCTCTCACGGAACAGGACCTACTGGCCCACGACAGGCGGCTCCCTCGCCTTCCAGCCCGGCTGGTTCTCCGGCCATGCCACGGCCTTCCTGCACATCAACATCGGCCTCGACACCGACGGGCCCGACGGCGGACCCATGAACTTCACCACGCCGCTCGTCAAGCCGTGGCAGCTCCTAGGGCCCTCGAACGGGCCCTACCCGGGGACGCTGTGCCTCCCCGACGTGAAGGTCCCCGAGAACCTCGGCATCAAGGCGGGCGATAACGCGACGATTCAGATCGTGGAGCTGGCGGCTCACGGGGCGTCGCTGTTTTCCGTAGGTTTAACCTTCCTCCAACCCCAACGCCCCTTTTCAAGCTTGCCTCCCGGGAAAATTGGCATGGGAGAGGGCTATATGTAGGGAAGAAGGGAAGCTGACGGTACACATCCACAGTGCTCCGACATCATCTTCGTCGAACCCGGCGACAAGCGCATCCCGCCCATCAACGACACCGTCTGCTTCAACACGACGGAATTCGGGTTTGCAGACATATACACCCACGTCTACCACGAGGGCGTAACGATAGAAAACCCAACAAAGTCCGGCGTGGACTCGATCCTCCACGTGTTCACGTGGCTGGGGTGCGTGTCCCCCTTGCTGGCGGGCCTATGGCTCCTTTCGTGATAAAATGGGGCATTATTCCACTAGTTATTTGGCTTCTGGGAGGGGAAACGGAGTTCACGGGGAAAGGGGTAATGGCGTTTTGTTGTATTCTTTTGTATATAAACATATTATACCCTCTTCCCTTCGTCGAGACTACATATCTCGGAGGGGAAAAGTACGTAGGGTACGGACGGTGACAGGATGTACATATAATGAAACATTTTGGACAGTGAGACCCGTTTCTCAATCATTCACTCGCCGAGACACTTACACCCATATCGAAAACGTTTCTTTTTGGTTCATTCCCCTCTATCCCCTCTCAAAATATGATGATACATGGAGCACACCAAAAATGAAACGTGCCTCCCCCCATCCATCCCAACGACTCTCGGAAACGCAAAAGCCCAATAACATAAAAATAAAATAAAAATGCTTTAACCGGGTTACTCTATATCGGCCTATTTCGTGCTCGAAAACCCAACCTCGAGACCACCGATGATCCACCAGGCAACAAACACGGCCAACGTGCTGCCGAAGATGACGAGGGGCTTCCGGAGGGTGGCCGAGAGCGGGTAGTCGTACGTGATGACGAGCTCGCGGTCCCTGAAGTCGTCGACCAAGTTCTTCGCCTTGATGGTGACGGAGGTGCGGCCGAGGGTGTCCAGGAATGTCCTCTTGAGGCCGACGGACGACTCGACAATGGAGGACGCAGGGATGTCGGCGTGGTACTTGACGTTCCTGGGAGGAAGGGGCGATAGTGGTTAGTTTTCTTCTTCTTTCTTTCCTTCTCTTAAACTGTGAAGGATGGGAGAATGGCGGGTACAAGGGGGGATCTTACTCTGCTCCCTCGGGGAGAAGAACCTGGACAGTCACCTCCGCGTACTCCACGCCCTCGGGCTGCTTGGGACCCTCGAGGAAGGGGACGTTAAGAACGTAGCCGCCAGACTGCGACCTCCGCAGGAACACCCCGGCGTCGATATTCCAGCCTATCACGAAGGGGAACTTCCAGCCGCCGAAGACCGGGTACCGCGGCCTCGTCGCGAGGAGGACCTCCCTCTTGGTGGCGAAGACGTCCGAGGTGGACACGTTGCCGATGGCGTCGGTGTAGTACAGCTCGGAGCTGCCAGCCCTCAGGGGGAAGCGCATCTCGGTGAGGGCGTAGTTGGCGGCCCTGGTGCGCTGGGTCCTCTGCCACTGGATCCTGCTGAACTCGGACGACAGGTTGGCGCCACGGTGGTACAGGTCGTAGCGCTCCTCGAACGCCACGTTGCCGCCCCAGTGGCTGACCTCGACGTCGCGCTCGAGGGAGGCGACGTGGAGGACGGGCTTGGTGAACTCGAAGCGGACCTGCGCGGGGGCGCTGGCGCCCGCCGCCTGCTCGCCGAAGGGCCCGTAGGTGAGCTTGGCGCCCTCCTTCTGGGGGTGCTCGGCGATCTTGGTGTAGTCGGGGACGTTGGCCGACGGGAGCTTGACCTCGGTCTTCTGCTTGGTGGTCGTGTAGGCGGACGGGCAGAAGGCGGAGAAGCTGTAGGTGAGGTACTGCTTCTCGCTCTGCTCTATCGCGGCGGGGAGGGGGGAGTAGGCCTTGACGTAGTAGAAGGAAATGCCGATGGTCTGCTTGTCGCCCGGGCCAAGGGGGGCGGGCAGTCGAATTCGGTAGTACTGGGTATCACTATAGGAAAGAAGAGGCTCGTCAGTTCTGACCCAAGCTTCAATGCGCATGTTATGGCGTGGCCGAGGAGGCATTCGTACGCTTTGTCGTCATATTCGACAGCCGACACCTCAAATGGGCCGAGAGAGGCGTCCTTCCTGTCCTTGACCTCGACTCCGCCCACGCGGGACATCTGGTCGGCCGTGAAAGGGAGGTAGTATTCATCCTGAGGCGCAGACGAGATGTTCTCGATCAAGACGTTGATGTTCTCCTTGGCGTAGTTCTTCTCCAGGGTGATAATGTGCACAAGGTTGGCATTCTTGAAGGTGGCGGGCGGCGCGAAGGTGGGGGGCCGCGAGACAGAGTTGGGCGCGGAGCTCGGGGTCGCAGTCGCAATGGCCAGCGAGCTGAGGGCGGTCGTGATGATGGATAGGAGCTTCATTTTGAGGGCTATGTTACGAGACGTGGCCGGCAGCTCTCGTGTGTTTGCCCTCGGTTAATGATTGGGAGGGAAGGAAGGGGAGGGTAGGAGGTAGGAAGCCCTGAATTCACAGCGAGGTGGTTGTGCAAGAAGTTGCAGTCCCAGAATCCATGCCACGAAGAAGTGGACAATGTCGCGGCGGGCCAGGTCGTGAGGGAGCTTGACATCCAAAAACGCATACGTTGCTCCAATCGCTCTCGGACCAGGTACCTGTGTACCTGCAAGTATGGGAGCTGTGTGTTAGACTGTGGCGCGCACATGTGGCTAATGCCGGCATCCCGCCACAATTGAGATTTGGTGCATAACTATGTTGCAATTCCTCCAACTAATAATCATCGCAGACAGATAATTAGGTTGTTCCCACTCGGGACAGGTACGGAGTAACATACTCATCCATTCAACACCCCACCAGCCCAACCAAACTTCCCTTCCTTACTCCTTGTTTGCGTTAATAGATGTCATGAAGGTGGAGGCTAGTCATCTGTACCGAGATTCATGACAAGTGGCGGTAAGCTATGCATCAGATTTCATAATCGAGACGAAATACGCTTCGGAGCTCGAGACATAGCTACATAGCTTGACGCTAGAGCTTAGAGTTGACTGGTCGTCTCGTATCTCGCCTTCCCTAAGTGGCAGAATTGGCCCAGCAGCTAGACTCGGGGCTAGGGACTCCGATTTTTTTGGGAGTCAAGCAGCACCGATAATACCTTAATAGTACTAGTAAACTAGTAAAGTAATAGGTACTCCTACTCCCCCCCCACCTACCAAGCTTGCGCGGGGTCTTTCTGGTTTGGGCTGGGCGACTTCGCAGCCCGCAAGTTCCGCATTGCGGCGATAAAACCAAGTCTTTCGCCTTCTCTCCCTTGATAACTTCCACCCATTTGCTGCCCACAGAACTGTAAATTCTCTCACTTCTCACCAAATCGGGCCTCCTCTCTCTGCACATAAGCTTGCCTGTCCCCTCCTTGACTTCACTCTTATCTCTCTGACGTATCGGAAGCGACAATCGGGACGTTCGTGTACAAGTACTTACTTGTAACTGACCCCGCCAAACTCCCAAGCTTGGCTCGTCTCATCTTCTGTGAGTACTTCTTGGGCAGCTTTACCCGGTGCCTCCTTTCATGTATCAGCCTGTACTCGTAAGAGTCGAGTCAATGTACTCGTACATTAGAAGGCGACCGCGTCTCCGACCCTACTCTCGCTCCTCACGTCCTCTTACTGACCGAGTGACTGACTTGGCTATTGCGGGATTCCAGCACCGCGCCGCCGTACTAAATAGTCAGCCATGGCCGATCTCCCGCAGCCCCTCCTCGAGGCCGTCAAGGTACTGGAGGAGCAGTTCACCGTGACGACCGACAGGTTGAAGGCGGTTACCGACCGCTTCGCATCTGAGCTGGAGAAGGGTTAGTGCTGTGTATCTCCCAACTGTGACTTAACAAAGCTAACATATAACGTAGGCCTGAGCGTCGAGGGGGGAACCATTGTAAGACGCACTATCTAAGTATACGATTAAGTGTACCAAATATGCAGCTTTACATGATGAGTCGAGGATGAGCTAACACGACCAAACAGCCCATGAACCCCACATGGGTCATGGCAGTCCCCGACGGCCATGAGACCGGGACGTTCCTCGCCCTCGACATGGGCGGCACCAACCTCCGAGTCTGCAAGGTAACTCTGAGCGAGAAGAAGTCAGAGTTTGAAATCGTCCAGTCCAAGTACCGCATCCCCGAGGAGCTCAAGTCCGGAGAGTCGGAAGACCTCTGGGACTACATGGCCGACTGTGTCAAGCAGTTCCTCAAGACCCACCACGCCTTGCCTACCGACAGGAAGCTGCCGCTGGGCTTCACCTTTTCGTATCCCGCCACGCAGCACTACATCGACCATGGAATCCTGCAGCGCTGGACCAAGGGCTTCGACGTATCCGGCGTTGAAGGGAACAACGTCGTGCCCCTCTTCGAGGCGGCCTTACAGAAGCAGGTAAGTCTGGTCTTGGATAGATCGATTCTTTTTTCTATTGCGACGTACTCTAATGTCTGTCGCAGAACGTACCGGTTGTGGTCTCGGCCTTGACGAACGACACGACCGGCACACTCATTGCGTCTGCCTACACCAACACCAGGATCAAGATGGGATGCATCTTCGGCACGGGTTGTAACGCCGCCTACATCGAGGATTGCGGGTCCATCCCCAAGCTGGCTCACCTCAACCTCCCCCCCGATATGCCCATGATCATCAACTGCGAGTACGGCGCCTTCGACAACGAGCGCGTCGTACTCCCCCTGACGCCCTACGACGAGATCATCGACGAGATGTCGCCGCGCCAGGGCCAACAGATGTTCGAGAAGATGGTCGCCGGCCTGTACCTCGGCGAGTTGTGGCGCCTTGCCGCGCTTGACCTGCATAAGAAGGGTCTTCTCTTCAAGGGCCAGGATGTCCCCAAGCTCACGAAGCCGTACTCCCTTGATTCGTCGTTCCTCTCGGCCATCGAAGAGTAAGTTTCTACGCCCCTACCTCGAAAGGGGAAGAGTTTCGTTGTCACCCCAGCACCTGACTAACAAAAACTGTGCTATCCTCCAGGGACGCCCACGACGATCTGAAGGACACCAAGGACATCGTCGAGTCCAAGCTAGGCGCGACCTCTACACTCCCCGAACGCCGTGTCATGCGCCGCCTAGCAGAGCTGATCGGCACCCGCGCCGCGAGGCTGTCGGCCTGCGGCATCGCCGCCGTGTGCAAGAAGAAGGGCTGGGATAACTTCCAGGTCGGCGCCGACGGGTCAGTGTTCGAGAAGTACCCCCACTTCAAGACCAGGCAGTCCCAGGCGCTGAGGGAGATTCTCGACTGGCCCGAGGGCACGGACGCCAACGGGGAGCACCCCATCGAGGTCCACCAGTCCGAGGATGGCAGTGGTGTCGGCGCGGCGCTGATTGCCGCCCTGACGTTTAAGCGGGTACAGGCTGGGAACCTGGCGGGCATTGTTGACCCTGTGGCTTACAGCGAGATAGTGGGCGCAAGCGTCAAGAAAAATTAGGTGTCAAGGGATCTATCAGGCCAAACCGAGTTGTGTCAGGGGGCGGTAGTCGTTTCTGATGTACGGCTACAGGGTGGGATTTTAGCTGGAAAAAATAAGGCGAAGGCTGAATATACACATGCATCATGATCCACCTCCGGCGCTACGACACTCCGGGGCAAGTGGCTCCTCGTTTGTATTAGGACTATCTTGTTAGCCCATGAAGGTGCATATCGGCAGCCGGTATTCTAAAAAGCTAGTCGTTAGTCATGACCGGTTAAGGCGGGTAATATGATGGGCATTTTTCAAAAACTTACCGTCAAGAGTCCAATATCGCCGCCGAACACCCTCCCACTCCCCCTTGCCCGCCTCCTCGAGCCCCTTCATATCCACCTTGATCACCTCCCAGTCCACGTCGAGGCCAGCGTCGCTGAGGTGCATCTCGGCCACCTTCGTATACACGTCGTAGCATATCCTCCTGTCGGCGCCTAGGCCGTTGAAGAAGCCGAGGCGGCCCTCCGAATCTAGCAGCCCCGGGACGAACTCGGTAAAGAAGTACTTCAGCTGCGAGTAGTCCTCGCCGAAGGTGTCGAAGTATATGGCGTCGTAGACCTCGCCGTCCCCCAGCAGCTGCGGCAGGATGTCCTGCCACCGGCCGCCGAGGACCTTGAAGGCGCCCTCTTCCGGCCCGCTGGCCTCCCACTTGCTCCCGAAGGGCGAGTCGGGCTCGGAGAGGCGCGCCAGCACATCGGGATGCGCCTCTATGATGTGGTGCCTCGAGGGCTTGGTGTCGGCGAACATGGAGTCGATGATGCCCATGCCGAAGCCAACGTTGAGAATGCGCTTCCCCGAGGGGAGGTCGGGGAGCAGGGCGTCGACGCTGCGGCGCATGATATCCGTCTCCCAGGCCATCATGACGCCGTTGCCGTCCTCGTCCACCAGCTTCCCGTCCGAGTACGTGAGGGCCGACCGGAGGTACTCGTCGCTCGTGACGTCCTTGCCGTCCTCGGGCACCGGTGCCTGGAACGTCTTCTCCGGCTCTGGTTCTTGAGCGTCCGCCTCCACGGCGACGAGCTCAGGAGCCTCCTCGCCATCGACCTCTACCTCCTCCAAAATCTCCATATCGACGTCCTCGCCACCGGCAGAAGACAGCTCCTCGTACCCGCCCATCAGGCCGAACAGCAGCTCGGCCCGCACCCCCGCCTCCATGCACAACTTGTAGAGCTCCGGCCTCCCCAGCCTCCAGGCCACGCAGCCGGGCGTCTCATCGTGGTTATCCACGTCGTTCCATATCGCGCCGGAGAAGAACAGCTCCTTGAGGACGTCGATGGCCTCCTCCACGCACCCATCTACCTCCCCGTCCTCCTCCTGGGCCTCGTCGGACTTCGGGTCGGCGGGGCCGCAGGAGCGGATGGCGGCGTGGAGGGGCGTCTCGCCGGTAGTAGGGTCCTGGAGTCTCGCGTTTTCGGGGGCGTCGAGGAGGGGCTTGAGACCCGAGAGGTCGCGGGCCCAGGCGTTGTAGAGGACCTGTTGTGTCGCGGGCGGGCAGTCTGGAGAGACGCGGGCCTGAAGGGAGTCGTCGATGGGCGTGGGTACGGCTGGTGCAGCCATATTGGGCGGTTTCGGCGATGGCACTTGGACTAAATCACTCTAAATGCAAGCGGAAAATGGCAGGAGCTGGTAACAGCGCTCGTAGGTAGGTTGTCTGGTGTGGCCTTACCTCTTGCGTAGAAAAAAACAATCTTTGGAGGGGCAGTTGGATGGCGCTGCCCCACCAAACTTTCGTCTACCCCGCGGATGCCAAGACTGATTTTAGATGACAAAAGAAACGACAAATTCGCCATACTGTTTTGCCGGGAGCCACGCCGTTTTCTCGAACTCGCAGCTGTAACCTGGCAGTCCAGTCGTCTCGTCGTCTTTTTAAACAGCTTACCTCTGATGTCCTGGCGTCCCTCAGGGAATTAAGTCAACGGAAAACAAGTACGGGTTCACAACACACACGCAAATCGGGTGAAGGGGGTAGATTCGATGTTTCATTGATGCTTGTCCCGTCCTCGTCGCCCCCCCCCCCCCCCCTTTTCCCTTTTCCCTTCGATTCCTAACGTTATGACGTATATAGGTTATTTCCCTGGGCCCAAGACTTGCATCTGGCCGCCACTGGTAACCAAGATGGCTCCCGCATCCTATCCGCGTCCCGGCTTCATCTCTACAGAGCAGACGTGAGAATAGTTTGATGAACCTTTAAGGGCGGGATCCTGACGTGACACCGCGTCGGGGAGAATGTGTGAAGCTCCGCGAGCAAGGAAAGGGCATTCTATGATTGGTCTCGTGAGCAGGGACCACTCGCTATCAAAATCCGCCTGCGGAAGGGAAAAGAGGGCCTCGGGAAGAGGGCTTTCCTGAGCCAAAGGCTAACCAATATCTAGGCTAGACCATCCCTTTGCGGAGCGCATGATAGGACTGGATTGGATGGCCTACCGCCGCCCCTTTTTGCGCAACCGACGCAATGGCTAGCTAATATTATCTCATCCCCAGTTCTTGCGTCCAACTTACCGGCAGAAGGGAACTTCCGTCCCCCGGAACGGGCGAACCATGTGAGGAGCAGGCCGACCTTCCCCGGGTGGTCACCCAGCGGGCCCAAAGATGAGCCGAAGGATTCGATCTTGTGGGGTTCTCAGGGTTCAGATTAGGCCAAGCAGATAGGGTTCATGCAAGGTCTCGGTGACTTGGCTGAGAAGGGGAGCAAGATAACCTTTGGCACGGAGTTTATTTAGAAGGAGGTCACGATCGTGACGCCGTGACGGCAAAGGGCAGGGAGAAAATGCTGGTACCGACTCTCAGAAGCTCCAGAGAGAGCCGCCGAAGCTGGTCTTTATACCCGAGTCTATGAGTATACATAAACCACGAAGCGCTGGACTAGTAGTTGGGTCCTAGATGCCCGTGACAACACTCGCGCACGGGGTTGAGATGGCTCAAGGGGAAAGTAGATCGCCGGTCAATCGACAAGACATCAGCAGCTCCGGGAGCAGGGTTTGGGTTGTGCCGAGTGTAGAATTCGATGCGGAGATTTGGCCAAAGGGCATGAGAATGGAGATATGTCAGATAAAAAAAAACCCCGAGATTGGCGGGCATTGAAATAGATGAGAGCGAGGTTAAAGCCTCGTCGGTGGCAGGTCCTCGTAAGCTGGTACACGAGTCACAGCGACATATCTGGATCATCGCATTGTGGTGTTCTCACACTCGTAAGAGTCAACGGCGTCAGCTCTTGGGAAGACAGTCTTCGCCTGGCAGATGCATGTCTGATAATTGTCTAGCATATTCTGCAGCTTCCTGTGCTGGGCTTTGCACCCTGATCTTGAGCGCCCGGCCAGATCGGTATCTCTCGCATTAACGCGTTGCCATGGATGTGGTCGACTTTGGGTTCTGGATATTCGAGGCTCTGCTTGGTTCCGCCCTTGGGGCAATAGTGTCACATTAGTGCTCTTGGATTTTGATGTTTAGTAAAGAATTGCCGCACCTAGCTGCTGCAGCTGCAGGTCCGGGTGCACGTGGGACAGGGAGCTGCGCCATTGGCTTAACACAATTAAGATCCTTGCGACCATTTCATGCCAATGGTTCAAGAGAATTGTGGGGCCGACCCATACAAGTAAATCCAATCTGGTTAGCTTCTCCCCTCCAGCAGGAGAGCTCGAGTGCTTCACTTCCAGATTGCTCTCCCCCATCAGTAGCACCTGATATTGTCCTTCTTTTCATCCTCGGCCACACTCGTCTATAGGCCAATTGTGGCACACCAATTATTTATCGCAAGCTCCGATTATTTCTACCCCTAGCATCACGTACCACAAAACGACACACCTACCCTCCCTCGAATGCATCGACTGTTTGGCCGGTTGAAGAAGTAGACCTAGACCAAGGTCTACGTACCAAACAATTGATTTCGAGTCCGCCCCAGGCATTTCACCATGAAGTTCGGCGAGCAACTCCACGCCAGCATCATCCCCGAGTACCAATGGTTCTATCTCGACTATGACGGCCTTAAGCAGCTCCTCAAGTCCTCCTCGGGCCCCATCGCCACCTGGAAGGACTCGAAGGGCAGAGACTACACCGGCCAGCGATGGGTCGACGAAGACGAAACCAGATTCGTGCGAAAGCTAGAGGAGGAGTTGGATAAGGTGTTCACCAAGCAGAAGGTCAAGTCTCTCGAGATTACGCGGCGCATACAGGTTAGCGAACGCGACGTCCTGGATGTCGTCAGCCGCTTGAACGATAGAGGCACCGGAAACCATGGCCCCGGCGAGGAGGAGTTCATCGCTCTTGAGCAAGTCTTGAGTGACATCATCACTGATGTCCACGATCTAGCCAAGTTCGTCCAGGTGAACTACACCGGCTTCTACAAGATCGTCAAGAAGCACGATGTGAGTTCGTCGCTTTCCCATCAAACGCATGCCTGTCCTCTGTATAGCCTGCTAACCAGCACTGATTACTCCTAGAAAATGACGGGATGGTACATTCGCCCTTTGTTCGACACCCGCCTCAAGGCGAAGCCGTTCTACAAGGGGGACTATGACGCCTCCGTTGTGAAGCTGTCTAAACTCTATGACCTAGTACGAACCAGGGGCAATCCCGCCAAGGGTGACAGCGCGGCTGGGGGGTCACAGGGGAACTTCGTCCGGAGTACGACGAAGTACTGGGTACACCCGGACAACGTCATGGCTGTGAAGCTCATCATTCTCAAGCATCTACCGGTTCTAGTCTTCAACCCCAACAAGGAATTCGATCCCAAGGACTCCGCCATCACATCCATCTACTACGACAACCCGGAGACCTGGGACCTCTACGAAGGTCGCTTGAAGAAGACGGAAGGCGCAGAGGCTATCCGCCTGCGATGGTACGGAGGCATGGACACGGAGACCATATTCGTCGAGCGAAAGACCCATCGTGAGGACTGGACGGGCGAGCAATCGGTCAAGGCGCGCTTTGCCATGAAAGAGAAGAACGTCAACGCTTACATGCGGGGTGATCTGCTCCCTGTGGCGCTTTTCCAGAAGGCGAGGAAGGACCGTAAGCGGCCGGCAAAGGCGATTGATGAAGACGAGGCGCTTGCCACAGAGGTGCAGTGGTCCGTGTTGAAGCACAAGTACCAGCCGGTGTGCCGATCCTTCTACAACCGCACGGCCTTCCAGCTCCCTGCCGATGCTCGGGTACGAATCTCGCTTGACACCGAATTGACCATGATCCGTGAGGATAACACCGACGGCATTAAGCGATCTGGCGACAACTGGAGGCGTATGGACATTGGCATAGACTATCCCTTTTCTGAGCTACCCCCGTCGGATATTGTCCGGTTCCCATATGCCGTGTTGGAAGTTAAGCTACAGACCCAGATGGGCCAAGAGCCACCCGAATGGGTGCGCCAGCTTATTTCTAGTCACCTTGTGGAGGCCGTCCCCAAGTTCTCCAAGTTCATCCACGGAACGGCATGCCTCTTCCCCGACAGGATCAACCTTTTACCCTACTGGATGCCCCAGATGGATGTTGACATCCGGAAGCCCGTAACCCACGATTTCGGACTCAGTCGGCCGGGCAAGGCGGCCGCCTCTGACGATGAGGATGACGACGACGATGATGACGACGACGAAGACTCGGACGCGACTCCTGAGCATGAGGGTTCTCGCAATGGGGAGACTTACGGGGAGTCCAGCAGACAAGGAGCCGCCAGGGCGAGGGCTGGAGGCCGACTGAGGGACGCAGAAGATCAGACGACGGACCGTCCGGGATCTGACGACGCCTATCTAATCTACGACTCGGATGACGAATACGACGAGAACTACGCACTGGAGGAAGCCCGGCGCGTGGGCGGCTGGACGTACTACTCGACTCGGGCCTCGACAGCTGTCCACAAGCTCAAGAACAAAGCTGTAGAAGTTGCTCAAGCCATTGCACATGCCAGGACTTCACGTGTTGCGCTTCCTTCGCGGCATCAGATGTTCTTCGGGGACCAACCCATCATTACAAAGCGGATAATCGCGCCCAAGGGCAAGAAGATCTATGTCCCCGTCCGGGTCGAGCCGAAGGTGTTCTTCGCTGCGGAACGGACATTCCTCGGCTGGGTACGTATAGCCCCTCTATCACAGTACATACCGAAACACTCTACTAACGGCTCTCTCTCTCTTAGCTTGAATATTCCGTCTACCTGAGTACCATTGCCGCCACGCTTCTTAACTTCGGGTCCAAAGACAACCTATCGACGCTCGTGGTGCCGGCAGTGTACAGCTTAGTGGCAGTCTTGTCCCTCGTGTACTCGGTGATCATCTACCTATACAGGAGCCAGGCGATCCGCGACCGGAGGGCGGCGAGGTATCATGACAAGTGGGGGCCCAGTGTACTCTGCGTGACGCTCCTGTTTGCTATTGTTCTCAACTTTGTGTATGAGCTCCGGGCGAGGGAGATTGTATAGGTGAGAGGGAGATTGTATAGGTGTAGTAGATAGATCATCAGGCGTAAGGCATAATGGCATTTTGCATTTGTACCACCCCCCACCCCGTTCCCCCCGGTGGAACAAGAGACCGTCAAAGTTTACACCTCGCGACCCCTCCGCTGCGTCGGCGGCAACCGGGTGAGAAAAGAGGCGTGCTAGTTGATGACGTACCCTCCATCGACGCTGAGCGCCGCCCCCTGGCAGAAAGTTGCCTTGGACGAGGAGAGGAACAGGACGGCGTCGGCGACCTCCGTCGGGGTTCCCATCCTGTCCATCGGCGCGACGGAGAGGGCGGGGTCGTCCGGCGGCAGGTCCTTCGTCATCGGGGTCGCGATGAGGCCCGGACAGACGCAGTTGACTCTGATGTTGTGCGCGGAGTACTTGGGGGCCGTGTTAGTGGGACAGTGGTGTTGGAGAGAGGGGGCTTGGTCTTGTGGGGAGGGGAGGGCACGGATGAGAGGTTGGGGGGGTTGGGGGGGTCAACACACGTCTATCGCATCGCTCTTTGTAAGGCTGACGACAGCGGCCTTCGAAGCGCAGTATGCGGCTGTTTCTTCCAAGTAAGTACCTAGCCCGGGTATTCCCCGTGGCTGAGCGGGTTAGATAGAGGGTGGGGAAAAGCCTTACGGGCCGCTGGACGGCTGACGAGCCCAAGGTTACTCGCGATATTGACGACGGAGCCCCTGTTCCCCGGCCGCCCGTCGTGTGTGAGGAGGGGATCCTGGAAGACCATGTGCCCGAGCACCGCCCTCGACGCGAGCCACAAGCCACGGTAGTTTATGCTGGTTACCATGTCGAACTCGGAGATGGGGAGTTCGACGGATGGCTCGAGGGGGCCTATGATACCTGGTTGTTGTGTGCGTAGACGGGTTGTTCGGTCAGCTCGATATTCCAACTTAGAAACTACGATATCTCACCTGCATCAAGGAGAGGGGGTGGGTAGTTAGGTAGATTGGAAAAAAAGGGGGCCGGGGGTGGGGGGTGGGGGGAGAGACACAAACCGGCGCAGTTAACGGCATAGTCGATCCTCCCGAATCGACCGTGCACCGCGTCCACGGCTCGCTGCACCTCGTCCTCGCTCTGGGCCTCGTACCGCTCGCGCAGGACGGTGGCGCCTGGGTTGAGCTCGAGACACTCCCGCGCCGTCTCGGCGAGGGCCTCCTCGTTGCGGTCTAGGATGGCGATGCGGGAGCAGCCTTCGCGGGCGAAGGAAATGGCGATCTCCTTCCCTATGCCTGTTCATGCGTTCGTAAGCTCGGGCGTTGGCCGGCGGGTGGACGGCTGAGAGGAGGGCCGATAATAAATAAATACCCGAGCTTGCGCCTGTTACGAGGGCAACTCCTGGGAACAACGCCATTCTCAATATTTAGTTTCCGGGGAATTCGGGGGTATGAATGAGAGGTTTGTCCGTTCTGTCGAGGTCTCGAGGTCTCAGTGCCTGAAGTTTAAGAGAAGAAGTTAGGTTGAAAGTGTGTGACTGCGGTAGTCGTTCCTGATATAAAGCCCCCATTGACATCACGTTGTATACTATCGGACGTAGTACGAGCCTTCAACCAACCCGAAGTCACCAAGGACGGCCGATCACCGCTGCATGAAGTCAAAAAGCAATAACCAGCACGCACCTGAGGGTTGAACAAATGATAACGGGAAGCCAGCGAGCGGCCCAGTCAGTATTGGTATCATAAACAGGATCCAATCATATAAAAATACGCGAGAAACCCGCCGGCCTATTATATACCCCTCTTTCCAAAACGGTTCACAACGCCTCCCAGCCCTTTCCTAGGACCCTCTTCTGCTTCATCTTGACAACCGGTAGTGGCCACCCGAGGCCGGTCTCCCCCTCGGCCCTCATGTACGGAACGACCCAGCACTCCCTCACCGCCGCCCCGTCCTGCGGCGGCATCTGCACCTCCTTGATCGGCTTCCCGTAGCTGACCAGCGGCGTCCCCTTGGCCAGCGCCGCCAGCTCCCTCCCCGTGATGTCCGTGAGCGAGTGCATCCTCGTCTTGGGCTTCTTCGTGAGGTCGGAGCCCTTGGGCGCGGACCGCTGGAGGTAGTTGTAGACGATGTACTCGGGGCACTCCTGGATGCTGATGTGCGCCATCGGGGACGACGGGTGGATGTACACCAGGCCGTCGGCCGGGTCCTTGGAGCCCGCGTGGATCGGCTTCAGGGGCCGGTAGGGCACGTCGATGGCGCGGCGCGGCTTCCTGTACATCTCGGGGGGGTTCTGCGACAGGTCCGCCCGTATCGCCACCTGGTCGATGAACCCGGCTGTGACCATCTCCTTGAGCGCCTTCACCTGCTTCTCGCTCGGCCTGTCCAGCTTGTCCTCGAACTTGAGGTTGGTAAAGGCCGCGATGTTGACCTTGAGCAGGTCCACGAGCTGCTGGCGCAGCGCCTGGATCTCCTTCAGGACCTTGAACCGCACAAAGTGCGCCTCGCACCACTCCTCCGTGGGGTCGTGTGCGAACTCTCCCACGACCTGGAGGAGCTTGATCGCGTCAGACTTGTCGTCGAGCGAGCAGAAGTTAGCGTGGACCGCGTTGTACTTCTTCCTGGCGATTGCCTGTCGGTCCTCAGCCAACATCTGGGCGTTTGTCAGGATCTCGCCCTCGGCCTTCTCGGGGACGGATGGGATGGCTTGGTGCTCGGGTACGAATAGCTCGCCAGCCGAGAGCGCGGCGATCAGCGCAATGGTGTAGTGGAGACAGTTTTGCTGGTGGCCGACGAGGAGGATCCTAGAGAATCGCGGCGAGAGCGGGAAGAGGGACATGGTCTTCCCGACCTGGGTTATGGCTCCGCTTGACGAGAGCGCGGACAGATACTCCAGCAGCTTCTCGCCTCTGGCCAGGCTCTTCCTCTCTGGGGGCGTCGGGAACGGGAAGTTGACGACGTTCTGCAGGTTCATGGCCTTGAGCTGCAGCACGACGCCGTCGATGGGCATCCTGAGCAGCTCCGGATCCGTAAACTGCGGCAGGTCCCTGTCGTACACGGCCGACGAATAGAGCCGATAGCAGTGGCCCGGTCCGGTACGACCAGCTCGGCCAGCCCGCTGGTTGGCGCTGGCCTTGCTGACCCAGCCGACCTCGTAGTTCTGCACCCCGCTGATCTTGTCGTACTGCCGCTCCTTGGACCTCCCACAGTCGAACACGTAGCGGATCCCAGGGATGGTCAAACTCGTCTCGGCGACGTTGGTCGCAATGACGACTTGCCGCGTTCCGTCGTCCACTGGCTCGAACACCCTGAGCTGCTCCCGCGTAGGCAGTAGAGAGTATAGTGGTAGAATCTGCATCTTGAGCGGCGGCGCTTCCGTGTCGTCCTCGTCAATCTTGAACTCATCCTCGTCCTCTTCGCTCTCGCGATCGCTGTCGTCCAGCTCGGACATGTACCCGCCGTCGTCGTTCCGGTCATCGACCTCGCCAAACTCGACGTCTTCGACTTCGACAGGGGCCTCGCTGGCGGATATCTTGACCTTCGGCATCGTCGAGGCCTGGCCCTTGCAGAAAACGGCCTTGAGCTTCTTACTCAGCCTTAAAATTTCGTTTTGGCCTGTTAGGAAGACGAGGAAGCCGCCAGGCGGAAGTTTCCGATGACCTCTGCTGATCTTTCTGAAGGCTTCTTCTACGTAGTCGAAGTGCGTCCGGCGGGCAAAGTGCATAGTGACAGGATGTTGGCGGCCCTCAACCTCAACCACGGGAGGCGGCGAGGCGAATAGGGCTTGGTTCTGGGTCATGTCGTCCACACGGAGGGTGGCTGACATGATGATGAGCTTAAGGGGCTTGACGGTGGGGTCTTCTTGGGCCAGTTCCCTCCTGAGCTTGATCACACGGCTGAGGATGCCGATCAGGATGTCCGTGTTGACACTACGTTCGTGGGCTTCGTCGACTATGATTGCCGAGTACTTGCGAAGAGAGATATCCTGGGCAACCTCTCGGAGTAGAACACCGTCCGTCATGAACTTGATGGCAGTGCTCGGGTTTGCCGTACCCTCAAATCGTATCTGGTATGCCACCTTGTGCGAGTGTTCCCCGAGCTCCTCTGCCACGCGCCTGGACATACTTACGGCGGCGACACGCCTCGGCTGCGTAACGCCGATCATGCCGGGGGTGGGCGAGCCAGGGGACCCGTATCCGGCTTCGAAGAGGAATTGGGGTATCTGCGTGGTTTTCCCGGAACCTGTCGCGCCACATACGACAACGGTGTCGTGATTATGTATCGCCTCCATGATCCTCTGTTCCTCACCCACCACAGGCAGCTTTAACCTGGCCTCTTGTATTTCAGCAGACCGCTGAACAATCACGCCAAAGGCTTTCCTATCATCGTTCTCAGTGGGTAGGAGTTCCCTCGGCAGGGGGTCCTGCTCTGGTGCTCGAGGCGTGAAGTCCTTAGGTTTTGGTATGTCGTATGTTGTCTCGGTCGCGCTTACTGGCGCATACCCGAGCGCCTCGTTCCGCTGTTGGTGTGCCCAAGCCTTGAAGGCGGACGACCGCGCCTGACGCTCCTCAGTCTTTTCATCGTCGTCATCCAACATATCCTCGTCATCATCGCTGTCATCGTCGCTATCCTCGCTATCGTCGCTCGAGCCACCTTCACTGGAGTCTTGTTCTGAGTCTTCCCCGCTCGAGGAATCCGCGCTGTTGTCGATATCGAGGTCGTCGTCACCGTCCCCGTTTCCGTTGTCACTGTCACTGAAACCGCCCCATTCGTCGGAGGAGTCATCACCATCGGGTGGGTTCTGGACCGCCGGCTGCTGGACCGGGTGGACCAAGGAGACTTTCGTGGCAACTCCACCTCGCTTTTGCCTCTTCTTCAAAACGGGCCGGCCGTGGTCGTCTACATCCAGAGGTCGTTTCAAGCCCGATCCGATGGCAGTGGCCGGTTGTGAAGGTTTCGTTGATCCATGTAGCTGTGATGGGGCCCTTGCACTGTTGTCTTCGTCTTCGCTCTCTTTTTCGGATTCACTCTCCGACTGGGGTGCGGCACCCGAGGGGACCTCCCGCTTTCGGAAGAGTATGGCGTCTCTCGTGTCGTCCTGAATGCCGGCCTTCTTCTCCAGAAGCGCGCGCCTCAAAGCCTGCTTCTTTGTCTCCTTCCCCTGGCCGAGAGCCTTTGTGCTGGAAAACAGAGTCGTATCGATCTTGCTCTTCTCGAGCTTCTCCGCAAGGACGTGTCCTTCGTCCTTCCTCAGCTTCTTCTCAATGTATTTCTCCAGTCGCTTCGCCTTCTTGCTCGTGACCTTCTGCCCCCCGAGCTTGAGCTCCTCCTTTATCCGCGCCTTCTCCGCCAGTATTTCCTTCCTCTGGGCGGGAAGAATCTCTAGCGAGTTGGCATCTGGGGCGTCGTAGGTGGCATTTTCCTGGGCGCGTTCTCGGGCGAGCACCTTGTGCTTACGTTGCCGCGGCACGAACTTCTTGGCCGCCATGGTGGCAGTCCGGGGTCCCCTTTGTCGGGGATTCTAGATCGGCGGGGTGTGTGTCGATTCGTCTCGTGCGAGAATGCTGTCAATGTAGTTGGGACCGCAAAAGCTGAATGAAGCCCACCCAAGAAATTATTACCATTGTGGATTTAGTCGACTGAACTTTTTATTTTTCTGCCGCTCGAAAGAGATCCGATGAAGGCGGTGTGGACTGCGGGGCAGCACGCTCCCACTCATGGCCGTAGTCTCCCTTGTAGCTTCACCCCGCTGGCACTGCTGCCCATTTTAGAAGGGTAATATTACTAGTCAGTAAGTACTCGTAACCTCACTACTCGTACTCGAAGCTTCCCACTGCTTCTGGCTAACCCGCCTATTATATTCCATTCCATTTCACGATTCCTCCACCTGTGTCAGAGCACAATACTAACGTTTCCTCCTCATCTCACCAGAATAATCCCACCTACTACTACCTACAACCTACAACCTACCGCTCACCATGGAGCACCCGGGGGTCAAATCAGAGCCGTATCCGGCTAAATCCAGACAGGCAACTGGCACAGTCGGCGGTATTCAGACGGAAGCGACCGCCATGTCCTTCAGCGATAAGTATCTCGTCACCATCTCACAAGGCGGCCGACTGTCACAATGGGTACGACTGAAGCCCATATCTCCATCTCCTGCCGGACTCGTATTTTTGACCAGCCGTCTTCCGTAGGTTCAAGTTCCCTTGCTCAGCTCACCGGCGGGAGTCGTAGACATGCACCTCCCCTCGGGAAGGCAGGGGCTCATGCCAGGGACTCACCTGGCCCCTAGCACTCTTCTAGGAGCCGGTGGCGGAGATCGAGAGACCGTGGGGAACCTATATGCGACGCAGATAGCAAGTTACATCTCCACAAAGAACCCCGACGATCGTCGAACCCTCGTGCTGGGCCTCGGCTTGGAGAAGGCCGAGCCTGGCCAGGAGGCCTTCTTCGATGTTCTGGATCTCGTCCGCCAAGTTGTCTAGGAAGCTGCGCCGCACCTTGTTGGGCGGCCGTCGACCGCCGAGGAGATGTGGGTTATATGTCGTCGCCCATTGCTGTTTCAAGCTATGGCTTAGGCGCGCGGCTAAAAGCGAAGTGGAAAGGAAAATGAGGAAAGAGGGATTATGACGGCCATTCGGCGCCATTATGTCTTCCCTCCCCCCGTGTGCCCCTAATTAGGACCGGCATGGCTATATACTCATTTGAAGGACTGCAGCACGGCCCTTCCGAAAGTGAGGCCCGACTTACCCCTGTTTTGAGGCCCCTTGGCTGGTGATTGGCGCCTGAACAGGCGTTATTACCATCTTTCTCGATTAGCCAACCACGGTAATAACTATATTATCACCCATTATCGAGATCCGAAATACTGGTATTTCAGCCTGCTCCGCCACCATCTCGTGCCTGTGTGCCGAAATCAACAGGCGTTCTTTTCGCCCCCAGTGTCAGGGGTTGACATGCATTGGATGCCGCCCTGAATTATTAATGCCGCCCATATAACAAGGCTGAGGGGGCCTCGTTCTACGAGTAATTCATATAAATACCATACACATACGCGCCTCCGCCTTTGACGACCTGGCTGCTCGGCTTCCACTTTCACGTCTGCCTCGCTCGCAAACACTGTCAAGATGAGGCTGCTCAATTCTTACACGCTTGACTTCCACGAGTTTGAAAATGGGTCGTGCCCGCCGTATGCCATCCTCTCACATACCTGGGGCGGCGAGGAGGTCCTTCACCGGGACATGACATGGCTGCAAGAGTACTGCCGATTATACGAACCGGACGATCAGAGTTCCCAGGAAAAGAAGAAGCCTCAAGGGAAGGACACAGAAGCCGGTCCCAGCGCCGCTGGTAGTTCGAAGCCCGGAGAGAGGACCTTGCCAGACGAGGATGATGAAGAATGTCCAGCGTACGGGGAGGTAGAGGAGACCTCGACGGAAGACCAATCGACAGCGAGGGCAATTCGGGCTCGCCAGGGCTACCAGAAAATACTGAAGATTGCCGAACACTGCAGAGTCAGCCAAATTGGCTACTTCTGGATAGACACTTGCTGCATCGACAAGTCGAACGGCTTCGAGGTCTCCGAGGCCGTGCTGTCCGCCTACCAGTGGTACAAGGAGGCCACCGTCTGCTTCATGTATCTCTCCGACGTCCCGTCCACCGACCCCCTGGCCGACCCCGACTCCGTCTTCCGCCGCAGCTGGTGGTTCACGAGGGGCTGGACCCTGATCGAGCTGCTCGCGCCCACGGCCAGGGTATGGTTCGACCAGGACTGGAACTTTATCTTCCCAGACACCCGTCTCATATACGAGATCACCGGCATAGACACCGGCTACCTCGAAGGGGCGGACCCCAGCATCGCCTGCGTCGCGAAGCGCATGTCGTGGGCCGCCCACCGAAACACCACCAGGAGAGAGGACGTCGCCTACTGCCTCCTTGGGCTCTTCGACATCAGCATGCCGATACTCTACGGCGAGGGGGCCGAAAAGGCATTCATGCGCCTCCAGAGAAAGATCCTAAAGACCACCGTCGACACGTCGATATTCGCCTGGGGGTACGAGGCCCCGATACTCACCGACAGCGTGAGGATCCTGGCCACGTCCCCGGACGAATTCTCTGGCTGCCGCACGCTACGGCGCGCCCAGAACGTCGCCCCCATGAACGATTACTTCCTCCTGGGACCTCGGGGCCTGGAGTATAGGTCCGACGTGGCCCAGTGCCGCACACGAGACCCCAAGCTCTGGGATGGCCATTTCGGGCTCGTCATGAACGAGATATACGACGACGCCGCCCCCGAACACCGCCTCTACATCCCCCTCATGTCCCTCAACGAACCCAGCACCGCAGACGGGACCAGGACCATTCTCAAGCGCCTCTGCGGCTCCCGCCCCGTCCGCATCCTCCCGAAGAACAGGAAGAACCTCACCGTCCACCCCCGCCGCTCCTTCTTCTTCAGGAGCGAGCGCACCGACGCCACCCCCGTCGTCAACGTCCTCTTCACGCCGAGCCTCTCCGCCCTCCCCTTCAAGCTGGTCGAGGTCTTCCCGCCGCAGATGCTCGTGCCCTCGCACGGCGGCTTCGTCACCCCCTATAGGCTTGCCATCACCAACGTCCACCCGCCGACGGTCATCTTCCTCCGCTACGAGGAGAACGCCCCCGGCGCGCACAGCCGCCGCTTCGTCGTCGTGCTGCAGTACACCGGCATCCGCGAGCGCGCCTCCAGCTTCGAGCTCACGTCCTCCAAGGTCAGCGCCGTGGACATCACGAACTCGAAGCTCATATCCCTCTGCGACGAGTTCCTGGAGCGCCCCGAGAAGGCGAAGCCGCATTTCTGGTCGGGATTCTTCAGCTCGGTCCCCATCGGCGATACGCTCGTCTCCACGAGCGTGGACATGGATTCGGAGAGGTGGGACCTGATGCGGCTGCATGTGCGGACAGCGCCCCTAGGGAGCACCGCGGACGGGGTTGTGACCGGCGAGGCGCTAGTTGCCATGGCGGGCGCGAGGGGGCATGGCGAGAGGATGAGAACGCCATTTGACTAGGCGGTTAGGTCACGCTCGTATGTATGTTCGTTCCCGTCCCCTCGTGGGAAGGAAACCCTTGATATCTTAAGTAATAAAAAATGGTATATTTGAAGTGCAAAGCCGAATGTAATTATGAGACTCCCCCCTCCCAAAAAAATGAACATGTATAAACCTGCCCACATAACATGCAAAGCTAGTGAAAGCATAGAAGAGCAACACGACGATCGTTTTCGGAGAATAAAGAGTAGAGAAGGAAAGAGTGCAACTCCGGTGAAACGTCACACGTCCACTACCGCCCCGATGAGGAACTAGCCTCCTTCGCCACCGGCTTCTTCCGTGGCACGACGTCCACCTTCGTGCTCAGCAGCCTTCTTAACTCGGGCGTGATGACCCGTTCGACGCTCGGCGCCTCGGGAGCCTTCCCCGCGGCGGCGGGTGACTGGCCGTTCGACGTCTGGCCCGGGCTCTGGAGTCTGGGCGGGGGGAGGGTATTTTTCTTGTCGATGGCGTCGACGAGGCGGCGGAAGCGGCGGAAGAGGTGTTCTGCGCGGATGAGTGTGGCTTCGAGGTCCATCGTGTTTGACAGCTCGTTCACTTCAAAGGGGGGAATTCTCCAATTAGCACAACCAGACATAATAGCTACGAGGGGATAGGTGCCCAAGAGAACTCACCATATTTGAGGACTTCGTCAAAAGCCTTGAGATGCGTCATAATTACATCGCGGTGCCTCTCCAGTATCGCCAGCGCCACGAACAGGTGGAACCCGCTGGTGAGGTAGTCAGTCCAGAGGACCTCCCACAGGTGCAGGATGTCCGCCCACTCGAACTCCCGCTTGTACCAGACCAGGAGCATGCGGAAGAAGAAGAAGAAGTTGGTACTGTCCGTGGCCTCGAGGTGCGCGTGCAGCTTCGGGTCCATGAACCGCACGAGCTGCTCCAGGGCCAGGAGCTGCGCGCGCATGCCGGACTGGTCGCGGAGGAAGTTGCGCTCCATGCGCTCCATGAACCGCTGGAAGGCCCAGAAGGCGATGGCGTCATCCTGGATGACGGCGTAGATTGGCGCGAGGAGGTCGGACATGCCTTGGACGTAGCCCAGGTCCTTGTTGTACTCGTTGTACGTCAGGAGCATCTCTTTGAGCTGCTCGAGGTGAACGTTCGTCCCGACTTCGGCGAATGGAGACTTGGGATCTGGATGCGGGACGTCTTCTCCCTGGAATATCGGGACATGCCTATCCGTTCGGTGTACGTCCTTTTCTATAGGTAGGTTAGTACCGGGGTGGGTAGATGAGATGAGACATATGGATAGAAGGAACTTACCGATCCGCCCTCGCTGCTCCCGCCACCAGTCCCCAGGTTCTCCGTCGCCACCCAGTCCATCCAGACGCTCCCACCATGTGAGCTTGAGTCTGTAGTACTCATCCCTTAAGGAAGCTACTTGCGCCTTCCTCTCATCCGCGGTAGAATACCACTCATGAACGCCCAGCAGGAAGAGCCACGCCTCTTTCCGCACACCGTCGTCAGGATCCAGTCCACCGTGGAATATCCGCTCCTTTACTTCGTCGATAGTAAGCGAGAGGCGCCCAGTAATGGGATCAAAGTAACCCTTCCATTCCTCCAGTGTGACGGTCTTTCTCCTCTCATCCAGTGCTAGGCTGCTGGTCCCATCGACGAGTTCGAACTCGCCGACATCTGTGTCCTCTAGCTCCATGACATCCTGGGCCGTCCATATCCTCTGTCGCCTGTCGCGGTCGCTCTGCTCGGCTATGCCCATCGCCCATCGCGCAAGGTACAGCCGGGCGCTGTCGAACTCGTCCTGTAGCGTCTGTACCTCCGGGTTCCCAAGTAGTCTCTTGACCTGAGGCGGCGTGTTTGGGTTATCAAGGATGTCCTGGGCGGCTCTCCTAGTAAGCGTGGTGACCTTGGAGAACCTCTCCATGATATTCCACCCTGTCTCCTTGACAAACTTCATGAACGGGTCCATCCTAGCATCATTCGCGGTGCTAGGCCCCGGGGCAGAAAGAGCGGCTCCGGTGACGGCTCCGCGCTTGATGCCAGAGAGTGAGTCTTGGCGTCCGATCTTCGACGGACTCGACGGAGATTTCCAGACAAAGCCCTTCATATCCTCCTCCGAGGGGTCCAGTAGATAGACATTAGGCTCCCCCGTCGACCTCTCCACATGGACATACCGCCGCAGCCAACGCAGAACCTCGTCACCGCCCCAGAACATCTCCCCGTTCTCCCCAAACGGATCAAAGCTATCCCTCGCCCTCTTCTTCTTCTGCAGAATCGTACTCTCGCACTCACCATCGTGGAAGAACAGCGCCGGGAAGCTGTCGCCGGCCCTCGAGTTTATGATGACGGAGCCATACCACCACCCCAGGCTCGGAGGGCGCACGAGGAGGGAGAACACGGCACTGACCGGGATGGCGAAGGCGTAGCTGCCGACTACGTCGCTGTGGGTCGTCACGGTTGGCGGGGGAGGGACGAGGTAGGACTGTTTCGGGGGCGAGTCGCCTTCGCAGAGGTCGACTTTGACGTAGATGCTCGCCGCATCGCCGAGCGAGGACTCGGGCACCCACGCGAGGAGCAGGTCGGAGGAGGACGATTTTTTCGAGCGTGCTGAGCCGGACGATGGGGGCCGCGCGCCGTCGGCGGGCTTTTGCTGGAGGAGAGCGATGTATCCGGGGATATTGTCCTTTGCGGATGCCGTCGGATGCACATATACCTGGTGACAGCTGGTTGTGAGCGGACCATTTGATTTACTTTGGGGATCCCACCTACCTTGCTCTTGGAAAACAGCAGTTTGACCCCACGACCACTCCTGGCATGGGTGACGGTGTTGTAGTCGCTCTCTTCGTCGTCACTCATGGCGAAAAAGCTCGCGGATGGTGAAGGAGAGCGATGAGGCTCAGGTTCACCAGTCATGTCGCGACGGCGGCTGGTTCTCGGAATGCTGCGGAAGGCCTATAAGGCCAGCGGGTGTCGGTCGACAAGAGGTCCGATCCGATGGGAAGTTGGGTGGAGCGGAGAGCGGTAGGTGTTGGGATGTAGTAGAAAGGTCAGGTCATGGAACTTGATCAAGTACGACGGGGCCTCATAGCGGAGAATAGTAGCTCCCTTGGCTAGCCGGTGGCATGTGAGCCATGAGGCGGGATGACGGTGTCAGCGGAGGTGACGAGGACCCCGCCATTCGCCGTGTCTTGGAGGGGTTAAGAGGAGGTACCGATACCTACTATCATAGTCAATTTCATGGGTTATCAAAGTATCTATACCTAAACACTTGAAATGCCCGAATCCACGTCATGCAGTCGCACTCGCTCTCGTGTCCCGATACGCCAACGCCGCGACGCCACCGCAAAAGCTACGACAGGTGCTTCTATTAGTGCGATGCTTGCCATTGACCAACAGCACTTTGCATTGAATAGCTAACTGGTCCAAGATGGCTCGATTTGAATCCCCTAACGCCACTCGCCAGCGAGATAATTCTCATGTGTCCGCGCGGGATCCACGCTAAACGGCTGCCTAGTTCTTGCCAAGTAAAGATAGAACTACTACCAAGTGTTAGGCGGCTGAAGACTACACCCTTCTGAGCTTCGTCGTCGCCACCGCCACCTAGAAACAGTACTTCCACTTTAGGCCCCCCCCTCAGGATGTTGCCAAACACGGAGATATGCGCGTCGTGAAAATGATGGAGTAGCACCACGACAAGCGTCGTCCATCACCTCGGTCTGGGCCCACTAGGCAGTCCGCCCCGTGGCCCGCCTGGCAGACCGGACCGATTCGACCTCCCACCACTACCATAATTATAGTCGTCTTCGCTCGACGCCCAAGGCGAATTAGCCGCCATGAAAGGCCTGTCTCCTCCGCGGTTCGCTGACGGCGCCGAGTCGTACGACCCACCGGTCGCAGACCGACCCCCGTAGCCGCCTCCGCCCCCGCCCCCCGCGGCGGAATTCCCCCCTTGTCTCGGCGGCTGGAAAGGTCCCGAGCTGCCGGAGGACGGGCTCGTTGTCCTCGCCCCCCCGCCCCATAGCCGCTGCTTCAGCTTGTCCTGCGCCGAGGATCCGCCCGACGCCGGTGGAGGTGTGTTACCGCTGTCCCTGCCGAAATTCTGGCTCTGCTGGTAGCTCCCCCCGCGTTGACTCGGAAGGGGGCGTGCTTGTGCCTCGTTCCGCCCATAGCTACCGTTCCCTCCACCCACTCCTCCTCCTCTAGAGTACTGGTTCTGCCGCAGAGAGCCCGATTGTGGAAGGCCAGCACCCTGCTGTTGTCTCGCGCCCCCTGAGTTGTCTCCCCATAGCGAGCTAAGCCCCGTCGCGGACCCGCCCCCGCCTTGTTGCTGTGCTAGCCCTCCATATCTCGATCCTACTTGGGGCTGGGAATATACCGCTGCGACGGGGGGAGGCGCCTTGGGATCGGGTGGTAGCCAGCCGGGGAACGGCTTCCCCTGTTCGGTGTAGTGTGCCCTTAGCACGCGGCACACGTGGGTGTCGTCTTCCGTGTCGCCGTCATTTTCGCCCTGGAGTATCCTGCTCTGAAGGTTTGAGATTTGCGAGGTCGTAGTTGTGAGGAGTTTGGAGTACCACGAGGCCATCGTGTTCGGTCGGTGTCGAGGGCACCGCTCCCACCACCTCTCAGATGCGGGGCACGTGGGCGGGCGAGCGAGAGAGATGGCGAGAAGGGAGAAGGTAGATAGAAGGCGGATGGGATGAAACTGCCTTTACGGGGGGTCAAAAGTTTCGCCCGAGGTTGTGTGATATGTATTAGTGTATGATTTGAAGCAAAGACGGGTTGGGCGCAGGGCAAGAGGCCAAGTATTGATTGATCGGTACGAGGGGGCGTTTCAAGGGTGCAAAGGGCGGGGAGCAGGAAATGTTGATCATTGCGGTCGCTTCCATCCGGAAGAGCTGTCGGGCCCGAATGGTATTACCTAAGGCCGCTGGGGCGCTTAGCGTTGATCTCACATCCCGCCAACAGCGCTAAAGATTTGGGGGCACATGTGAATACTGGGCAAACGGAGAGGTAAGGTCCTATGCAAGTGACTGCTCATACAGCGATACAATAGCGAGCCTTTCTCATATGACAGAATTTTTTTACCTTTTACCTTTTACCCTCAGAGCTAACAATTGCCATTCGAAAAAGAAGAGATAATTCTCGAAAACCTTGAGGAGGCCATAAGTCCATTAGGAAGTACTAGTAAGTGAGCGCGTTCCACGTCTTTACAAGCAATATGAGATGGTATCATTGTCACTATTTATGTTCAATACCTTCCCACGCACCTTACACCTCCTCTCTGGGACATGACCAGCTACATGGCCGCCTTGCCGGGTAGTTACCCTCGCAATATAAATCCGAATTCCGCCCAGTCCCCCCTTCGCTCCCTTCCCTTCCCTTATTACCACGCAAGGTTGGCCTCCAGCTCCTTCGGCTTCTCCTTCAGCTTGCTGGGATCCACCTTGGCCCTCTTCGCGTTCTTCAGCTTGGTAGCCTTGGCCCGCTTCCTCTTCTTCGCCTCCGCAAGATCCACATCCGAATCGTCACTATCCTCCTCCTCCTCCTCTTCCTCGTCTTCCTCGTCGCTCTCAAGCCAGTCCTCGAGGTCATCGAGCTCAGCCTCGCTCTCCTCAATGTCGGAGACGTACTCGACGTTCGCGTCCATGTCATCCTCCTGCTCCTCGTCGTCCGAGTCGATTCCAGAGTCCATATCCTCGTCCCTCTCGGCCTCGCCCTCGCGTTCCATGGCGCCGAGGACCTTCTTCCAGATAGCCTCGCTCACGTTGAGAGGCTGCTCCCCGTAGTTTCCAGACCGTAACCTCTTCAGCAGCTCCCGCTCGATGGTCCTCTCGAGCTTGGCCGCGGCCTCGGCCTTGCGCTCCCTGGCATTCTCACGCGTCCTGATCTTGGGCGCCATCTTCGGTACCAGGCGCTCTCCCAGGCGCTCCTGCTCCGCCGCGAGTCTCCGGGAGCGGATCTGGACTTGGATGAGGCGGGTTAGGCGCTGCTTGCACTTGTGGATGAGGAAGGAGGGCCAGTATATCAGCTGCTGGTCGATCTGTTCCAGGGCCTTCTGGTAGTTGTTGGACAGCTTTATCTTCTGCCATAGCTTCGACGGGAGATGGGCTCGCTCGATGGTCTTGACATAGAGGTAGATGGTATCCTTCTCCGGGTGCTGTCGGATGGTCGCGTAGCGGGAGTTCGCAAGAGGGCACGACTGCCTGTTGCAGAGGCCGGTGACATTGTACTCATTGCGGCAGAAGTTCTGCTTCTTGTCTGTCCTGTTGATTGGGTTAGCGAGACGGTGTGTGAAAAGAGTCAAAGTCTGTGGTGCTTACTTCAACTTGAAGGAGCAGAACTGCTGGTTTATAACCTGCCAGACAATCTCGTCTGACGCCATGCTTATCGTCCTTGGGTCTTCTCAATTCCGGTTTGGGGCGCTTGTGCAAGCATGAAAAGTGTTCGACTTGATTGCCTTGTTTGGCGGGGTCTGGGCCTGCCAGGAAATTTTTCTTCTTGGATAGAAAAAAAAAAGTTGCTGGAGCTGATAGCAGATACGGTTATCTACCCGAGGATCAACCGAGTCCAAACGCGCTTAGTGCCTGTTACTTTGTGGGGATCCGGCCAATCACGGGGCTATAATTATGAGATTATGTCCCAGGTTGGTCCTTGGACTTGGCGCTGAGCTCATTCGGGAACTGCGAACCTTTGGTGAAATTATTCAAGCCGCCGTTACTTATGGAGAATTGCTCCTTGACCCGATTCCTCCGTCCACTCATCATCACATGAATATGTCTACATATCGACGTTAGGGTTTTGTTTGACTGTGGTTACATGAGCTTGAGTCGTGATGAGACCAGCTTTACTTGGCAGCTTATCGGGTAGGCTCATCACCTCTGCGACACCCAGAACAATACTATTAGGGCCTCGCTCTCATCTCGGGCGAGCTGTTTCCCAGTGGGCCCTCCACGGTAGTCTAAATGCCATTTTCACAAGAGAACCTCCGCTGAATCGCCCTTCCATGGCGTTTCATACGCCAGCCCAAAGCGCACCCGGGCAATTGGCCGAAGATACCATCTATGCACTCTCGTCTGCCGCAGGGCGAGCCGCCATCGCGGTTATCCGGATCTCAGGCCCAGCAGCTATCAACATTTATAAGTCGTTATGCCCAGCCAAGCCTCTACCGAAACCACGCACGGCTGCCGTGAGGACCTTGTTCCATCCCACTGAGCAGCCCGCAAATGTCCTCGACTCCAGTGCTCTAGTGCTCTTCTTCCCCGGGCCCAAGACCGCTACGGGTGAGGACCTATTAGAGCTCCATGTACACGGCGGAACCGCTACCGTCAAATCAGTCCTGTCGGCCATCCCGCTATCACAAGCGGGCGCGGGGCGGATCCGGTATGCCGAGCCGGGAGAGTTCACCAAGCGCGCCTTTCACAACGACAGGCTCGACTTGACGCAGGTCGACGCCCTCGGCGATACCCTTGCGGCCGAGACCGAACAGCAGCGCCGAGCGGCCGAGAGGGGCAACTCCCACGTGCTCAGCCAGGGATATGAGTCCTGGCGCAACGACCTCCTACTCGCGCGTGGGGAGATCGAGGCGCTGATCGATTTCTCCGAGGACCAGCACTTCGACGAGTCCCCGTCCGAGTTGCTGGGAAACGTGACGGAGCAGGTGACGGAGATCCTCCGCAGGATCCGCCTGCACGACGAGGGCAGCCAGAGGGGCCAGTTGCTTCGCAGCGGCATCCGCATTGCGCTGCTCGGCCCGCCTAATGTCGGGAAGAGCTCGCTGATGAATTACATCGTGGGCAAGGAGGCGTCCATCGTCTCGTCTGAGGCGGGCACCACCCGCGACATCGTCGAGGTCAGCCTAGATATGAGGGGGTATCTCTGCTCCTTTGCCGACACGGCCGGGTTCCGGGGAGAAGGAGTGAACCGTCCCGGAGAGGATACCCCCATTGGCGCCATTGAGAGGGAGGGCATTCGGCGTGCGAGGTCCAAGGCGCTGTCATCCGACGTCATCATCGTGCTGGGTGCCGTCACATCCGATGGGGGAAACGGCTTCTCCATCGTGGTTGATGAGGAGACCCTGCGCTTGGCCGCAGAAAACCAGAAGCCGACAATAGTTGCCATAAATAAGAGGGATATCGTGGATGATTCCCAGCTGCAGCCGCTTGTGACCAAGCTCCACGACACTATACGGAACACGCCGGGCCTGGAGGGCACGCCGCCTCCGATCCCAATCTCATGCACGAATGCCCGGGATGCATCCCTAAGAGCGGCGGACCCCGGCGGCATCCATGCTCTCACCGACCAGCTGCTAGAGATCTTCAGAAACATGACGTCCATGCCGGAGGATCTCCAGGACCTCCTCGGCGTCACGGAGCGCCAGCGCCAGCTCCTCGACACATGCCGGCAGCACCTCGAAGACTTTATGGCCGAAGCTCAGCCGGGCGACGGCGGCGTCGAGGCGGATATCGTGCTAGCCGCGGAGCATCTGCGGTACGCGGCCAATGCCCTAGCCAAGATCACCGGGCGCGGCGAGGTCCCGGACGTGGAGGAGGTTCTAGGCGTTATATTTGAGAAGTGAGTTCCACCCCTTCCTCCACTTTCACTTTTTCGCAGTACAAGTTCATGATTTTTGGGCACGGGAGGACTAAACATCAAACTTTTCTAGATTCTGTGTAGGAAAGTGAGAGTGATATTGGACTATGAGACTTAGAAAAGTGGACTTGAATCCTCTAATGTAATTACAACATTCTATGAAGCGACGACCTCTAAAACAAACTCGAAAGCAAATAGCATATACTCCATCGTCTAATGTCGTATAAAGAGAAATCCCGCCCAAGGAAGATCACGCCGTGTCCAATCTAACCCCCCCCCCCTTTTTCCCCCCTTTCCGCTGCCACAGCTCTATTGCCGGGAGGCTCCCCTTGTAACTCTATCTCTATCCATCTACCCATATAAAAACTCCATACCATGCAGACGAACCTCGTAAAAAACGCCCGCTATCTCGGAAAATACGAAAAATCGGCTCTTCAAACCCGCCCCGGGCCACCGGCCAGTTCGCGGCCAGCGCGGATTAAGTATTAGACCTCCAGATGGAAAAGGGCCGGGTTGAATGCCCCGTTTAACTCAAAGAGGAGAGCCGAGATAGCTTTCAGTTGTAGCCGCTGCGGCCGGCATTCGAGGTCTCGTCGTCGTCGTCCCCGGCGCGGTTGAGTCCCAGAGGTCCGCTCAGGGACCTCTTGGTGGTGTTGTCGTCGTCACCGTCTTTGTTGTAGCCGCTGCGACCCTGGTTCACGGGAGTGTCATCGTCGCCGCTCTTGTTGTAGCCAGACCGGCCGTAGAGGATGGCGGAGCCGGGGGTGTAGGTGGTGGTATCAATGACAGCCATTGCGAGTGTGTGTGTGTGCTTGAAGAGCGTAGTTTGCTTGTAGGAGTTGTGTTGATGGAGGAAGAGATATTCTTCTTTCTCGGGTGTATAGGAAGAGTATGTGGGGCAGGTGGAGAGCGTATAAGTCGGGATGATATGTTTGGATACGGGAAGACGAGAAGCTGTGGTGTGTGTGGAAGAGTGGAATTTGCTGGCGGTGGTTATTAGGCTTTGATGCTAGATGAGGATGAGGAAGTGTGTTGTAGATGATGATCTCAAAGAAAGTCTCGATGAAGAGGGAACCCTTTCGGGTTTATATACTAAATGGCTGAAGCCATGGCTACCTAGGAGCTTCCTCCGAACGGGGCTTGGCAACGCGATGCCCCCCCTCCGCCGCGGACCGTCTCTTCCACGTTGGTGACATCAGCTAGACCGCGTACTCCGAACAAGGGTGTGTGTGAAATCCGGTTTAGGAGATACCCATCCCACTCCTTCGGGGCCAGGTACCGTATACGACGTCGTGTCCGTGTTCCACCGGGGATATTCGGCAGTGTAGAGGGTATGAGGTGTAGTGTGGGTGAGATGGGGGTGTGGTTTGGGAGTCCCTACCCCCGGGGGGGGCGAGTTGGGGGACGAGTGTTTTTGGGGGGTGTTGAAACGCCACGATGTTCGGACGGATTGGGGACCGGGGACTGGGGACTGACCTTGGGGGGGGGGGGAAGGAAGGAATGCCTGCTCCGGATCTCCCATTCTACTTGCCAGTATCCTCCAAACCCAGGCAGAAAGGCGCAGGGGCGGAGGGTTCTCCACTCCCGCCGAGACCCTTCGGGGCCAAGCCTCCAAAGTCCCACCCCCAATTCCCAATTCGACCGGCGGGTGGTTTTCCCGCCCTCGGGTCTGGCGTATTACATCACGGTCCTTTACGATGGTAGTGTGGCGTGTGCACCCACATTTCCATGCGCGACCATACGAGTAATGCCATACTGTCCTCTATGGTCTGGGTCCAGGACGTGTGGCGGATGTACCATTTAGGGCTGAGCAAGCGGGCCAATACCAGTGCACGGGTATGGGGGTGGTGGGGTGAGGTCATTGCATTTTGATGGTGCTGGGGGTGGGCGGGGGCGGCGATAGAACATGGAAGGAGCCATGGGGTGGAGGGAGGGCAGGAGGGGTGTGTCTAGGAGCTGAGAACCCAGGAAAGAGCGGCCCTGGCCTGTGTTACTATTCTTGTAGTGATATACGACCAGGGCCAAAATAAAAGCAAAGAAGAGGAGAAGAATAGAAAAGGAAGAAGAAGACGAAGAAAAGGGCAGAGAAAAGAGCCTTACCAAGCAAGCAAGCACGAATTCAATACTACGGGCGAGTGGTAAAATACGCAAGTGACCAATTGGCCGCCATCGCAGGGCATTTCAACATGAATAGCCTACTCATACCTCGCCCCCACTACTCGTTACCCACGTTGCCAAGACTCCGATTGCTGCTTGTCTGTGGCAGCATCGTATAATAGTACTGCTCGTCGGTGCAGTAGCTTAGTGGTTCATTGTTTCATTCCTTAGAACGACTGCGAGCAAAGGTGCTATGACTAACTTGAGGAGTGTATGCCCGCTGTTCGTCCATTTTGTCTGTAATTCGGATGCTTTCGGACGCCACACGATGCAATGACCACCCACCCCCCAGTTTCCATCCTGGTCCACCATGCATGTACTCCTAACTCCGTTCACTACCCCCAATGCCGGGGTCTATTTCTAGGCTCCACTATTATCGCTCTAAGCCACGTCCATATCCACGACTGGACGAATGACGACCCGCTCCGCGCGTGTGGCCTTTCAGACCTGGTATCTGGAGCCAGCAGCTATTTTACGTCCAGGGACATTCCTTTTGCTCCGTCTGCCATACAGGGAGCCAAACCATTGCATGATAAGAAGCTTTTCCACTTTTCCAACCATCGTGAGAGTTTCTTTTGGTGTAGTTCATTTCCATTCATCGACATGCAATCTGAATCTCGGTGCCTGCCTCGTCCGATACAAAGACAAAATGAGCCATTATGATATACGAGTAGGTAGGATCGAGTATGAGTACGAGTAATCCGTAGGGTGACGTTACATTTTCCTCTCTAACCCTCCGCCTCGATTTCACATTTCACATTTTACACCCGGACCCCGCCGTTGTAATACATTCAATTCTATTACCTTGCATTCGTACGAGTGAGTACATGTACTGTATTACCTGCAAACGCGGTTTTGGATGAGCAATCGTCCTGCATTAGAGCCTGCACCTGCATGACCCGACAGTGACACATGCACCTCCCTCACCGTCTCGACTGCACGGCAACAGCAGTCTCCACCCATAGTGAAATGGCGGAGATGAGAAGAGCCCCAAACCCCAAATCGGAGATAAAATGACGGCATCGCCCCCTGCCTGCCTGTCCGCACAGCGAAACTTCCCAAAAGGAATAAAGAATTGAAAAGAAATAAGAACCCTCTCATACTGGCAAGGGTGGGGGCGAATTTCGCCACATAATCTGTAAGCCTGGGGAGGCCCAGCCACACTCGCCTGACGTCAACGACAAAGGATACTCGTAGGCACAATGAGGTAATATTTGTAAGTCAGGGTATGAGATGTCCTATCCCCGAGTGCCGAAACTCCGGCCTCCCGGATCCGGTTCTTCCCTGGGCTGTGGCCTGACACCCCGTCGTTGCTTGACCAGGACAAAACAAACCCTCCGAGGGGGCCATCCTAGCTGTCACACGACACCCACACGACACCCACACGGCCGTCTCAGAAGGCTACAATGTTACCGCAGATCGGGTCCGTCGGATCCATGGACTCGGATATCCATGGACTCGGATATCCAGGGACTGGGAACTACTGGGAACTAGGTCCCCCCACCCGCGTAGGTCCGTCCATAACAAGAAAAAGTTCTCGAAGGATTATACGAACCAGTCCTTACACGCCTTCCCCTCCTTCGCCCCCCCTCGCCCCCCTCGCCCCGGCGCGGACGCACTATAGGACCGACACTGACCGAACAAATTCGCGGGGATGTAGGTTTCCTGTCAGTATTTCTGTTTTTGCAGTTTCACTCGTCGTACTCCTGTCGGAAAAAAATGACGGAATCGCGCGTCCGCCGCTCCCGAGCACTCCGTGTCGAGCGCGTCATGTGCATGATTTCGACTCTACTTGTAGGCTTCGGTGGCATGACTAGAAGCGTGATTTCTAATATGTAGAGAGCGGCCGGCCCCCATCTACTCTAGGCAGCCCCCAAGGCGAAGGATACGTCAGAGATGTAGTTACACAGAAGAAAATGGCCTTCTTGACCGATTGTTAATTGAGGCAATAGAAAAAGAAAACCCTTACCGAGAGTCCCGGCCGGTGAGCGAAGTGACCAGAAAAGGATGGAATGAAGCAAAGACAAGATGAAAAGAAAAAGTGGAACCAGGTTGGCGGCTGGATACTATCCGTTTCAGATCTCATCACAAATCTCACGAACACGAGTACTTTGTACACCGAAAGGATGCTGCCAAGTCGAGTTGGAATCCTCCAGTAATAGACACGATGCTCGATGCCCGTAATTAGTGGTACTAGTGAGGGATCGTGCCCTGGGAAACAGGGGCCAGGGTGCCATGCTCGGACGAATAGGCGCGATCCTTCTCGTATTACGGTTAAGTTAGCCGCGAAGTACGGTTGATCGCCCGGCGCTAGTAGCCGAGATGTCCCACTCGTCTAAATATAGAGAAACAGGCACGGAGTACGAAGTACTACCGCATTCGTACTCGGACAAGTCTGTCGCTTCTATCTTGAGTTTCTCCGTTTTTTCTTTCTTTTAGGAACATCTCAGGTGAGACAAGTAACCGGAGTCCCGTTTCGTTTCGTGTGCGGAGTGATCTTCAGACGTACTAAATGTAGATACGAGTGAAGGTGAGAGCTTGGCAGTCGATACATGTACCGAAAGTGGGGTCCTACACAAGTAGTACGATCGATCATGACAGCGACGATGGGACCTGCCCAAAATGTCAAAGTATCAAATTAAGCATGTGAGCACCATATCAGCGAGATTGAAATGCCCACTACCCATACAAGTATACATCGCGCACTAGTCTACTATTTAGTGTAATATCTACTCCGTATAAATATTTCCATTTTCCCATTTCGGAATTCTAAACTCCACGCTTGCGCGTCTAAGATTATCATCTGTGTCAAACCCAACCAACCAGAGCCGCGAAGTCCGAGGGGTGTGGCACGCACCATGAGTTCACTTCCTCAGCCACAGCCCCCAGCTGACCGAGCCACCCCGGACGGACGTGGACGGCTTACGCACGTGATATGATAATACGCCAGAACCAACATCGAAATCGAACGCTGACGGACAGATCGAGAGGTCAGAGCGAAAGAGAGAATGAACGGGTCTAGTCTGCACCGCCACCCTGTAAGATCCCTCCCTCTCTCCCCGCCCACGCCCCACCTCGCCCTCACCCTGCTTCTGACAGCACTTACAGACGACAGTGCCCCCCAAGCATACTTCAGACCACTCGCGGAACACATACCTTCCGGGGTCGAAGAGCGAGAGGAGCGGGATCAAGGAATACGGGTCGTGTTCTTCCGCCCTCCCTCCCTTCCCCCATTGGACTGTGCTCTCGTTTCATTACCCTTTTTCGGTCTGGTCTGTCCCCCGTTTCCCGATACGGTGCAGTGCTGACGCTGACGCTGCACCTTACGGCATCCGTTCTCCACCGCCCGGGCGCCGGATAATCTCCCATAGCGGAGAGGTGAGAGGTTGGGAGAGGGGCTATGGAGGCCGCCGTTTGAACTGGTATTACCTTCCCCCTGACCTCGGGACCACGCCGCTACGGCGGGCTGACCGGGTATCCCCGAGCGTCTGGGTCTAGCATCACATGGAGATGATAGATCGCCGGGTCGATATGCACGACGAATGACTCCCCGGGCGGCCCATTGGCTAAAGATGCCGAGGGAAATAGCGTGTTTGATCTTTGCCGGCGGGACTATTGTTTGAGAGGGGGTGGATGACTTTTTGTTTCCCTGCTCACCTCACACGAGTCCTTGGATATCGTGGATCACGATATCTCGGGAGGGATAATCTCCCAATTGCTCTATTCTCACCCCTTGGGATGCTCGGACTCCATTGTTCCTTCCACCGGCCCCTCCAGCCCCCAGCCCCCAAGACCCAAGACCCAAGGCCTAGGATCCAGAGGCCCTTCTATTCTTCATCAGAAACCTCAGGAAAGGGGAAAAAACTTGGCACTGATAGAGATGCTGCCTACAGTCATCCAAAAGGGGTCGGGTTACGCCCTAGGCTTACATGCTACCACTCCCTTCCATCTCCCCTTGCCATCATACACTAACATCCCCTCATTCCATAATCCACTTGCATCTGATCACGTCTATCGGACCCGATGGAGGCCCCCCGGACCCTTGGCCCTAAATATCTATTAATATTTAGACCGGGGGACGGACGGGGCACTGTCATTCGGAATTTAAGGGGCCCGGCCCACTCACCTTTCCCCAGAGCGCCAAGATCGAGTATCCCAGCCCTACCAGGGGAAACCTCCACCCACCCACCCACCCACATAGTACCGACGAACGGCAGGGGTGTATGTGTGTGTGTGTGTGTGCCGGGGCGACCCCACCCACCCCCACGTCACCGGGTGTGGCGAAACCTCAAGGCGCGCCTTGTCACTCGCTCCAATACCCCGTTTCAGGTTCCTGATAGGCTGAGGTGCCGGAGGGTGTGATCGCTCCGCCGCCATCCTGTCGACGAGGTGAGTAGCCCACCACGGATCTCCATTCGTCGAAATCGAGATGAGGAGAGGGGAGGGGACTTATATTAGGAATGCTGTGGCCTGCCTCGTGGCGGCGATGCGATGCTGGTGCCTTGCACGATCGGCCGACGAAGAGCCGACGAAACCCACATTCGGGAGGGCGTGTTCTTTTCTTTTCTTTCAAATCTATGTCACGCGGTCATGGCGTTTGGGGGTTTCTCTAGATTAGATTCCTAGATACGAGTACACGGGGGCCTACACGCGTGTCCAATCAGTCGAAGTAGGAGCACAGTTCCAGGAAGCGGGTGACTGGGCTATGCCGGACGCGTTACATATTCCCACGAATACAAGGCCGTCCTTCTCATGAGAATAGCCCCCCCTTCATTCATAACCCCACCATGGCGACGGGGCACCGGGGGGTAAGTAACCATTCCAGGCCGCTGATACGGCAGACACGCCCGGGGCCGGGAGAGTCGGGGCGGGGCGGGGCGGGGCGCTTTCACTACCGGGTCGCCGGTCTGAGTCAAAGAAAAACGGGCTGAAGTGAAAAAGCAACATATGCAACATGCATGTCTCGCCAGCGACATCTAACCACACTTCCAATCCTACCTACCCCCTGGAACCTTTTTTTGGAAGTTCTACATCCCTTCACACCCACCCACACACAACCCGCCGCAGTGTCTCACAAGAGATGCTGTGCGCCGTTACACACTTAGTCATCTGCACTCCCCTCCGTGCCTTCCGTGTTGGTTGATGAAAGGATTCGACAACCTTGCGCGGAGTCTGCCCTGTTTTTTGTGTGTTCGGTTCTTTTTCTCGGGCTCTAGCTTATAAATGTGGCTTGGATAGAATCATCAACGAGCATGAATCGGTTGAAAGATGGCCCGTTTTGGAGCACAAAGAACGGCGAAAAGAAAGGGCGCTGACGTGTTCGCGGACAACAAGTCTCAGCTATGCTCAGATACCTCATCCTTCCGCAACAGGAAGGGTGAGAGAAACCCAGGTCCGGTTGGATTCGCATGGCATTTCATTACTTTTTTTTCTTCTTCTTCTTCTAAACACCCTCGCTTCGCTATGGTACACGGGCGCCAACTCCTGCCGGCCAAGCCCCACATCTATCCCTCATATGTAGTGTGTATTCTATGGCTTCACATCTCCGGATGCAGCGGTGTATATGAGACATCCATCTCTTTCCCTCTTCACAGCTCGTCCTTCTCACCGCGTGCCCCCCCTTCCGCCCCCGCTCCCGCTCCCGCCGCCGCAGGGAGTTCCTCCATCGCCATGATCTTCACCACCAGGCTCGTCCAGCCGGTGAAGTGCTGCGTGCGCTGACCCTTGCCCGTGTCTGGGTTGTACTGCTCCCAAGCGAAGCCCGTCTCCACCCACGACGCGTACACCGTGTTGACGACGTTCGCCCGGAGCCTGTTGTACAGGTCTCGGGCCTTGGCCTTGAAGGGCCCGTCTTGCAAGGCGGTTTCCTGGAAACGAGTCAGTTTAGAAATAGGGATCGGTGAAGAAAAAGGGAAAGGGGGGGTAAGAAAAGGGAGGAAAGCCTTACGCGTAGCTGAACGATGGCGAGGTAGTTCATGTTGATCCAGATCGGACTCCGCCAGTAGTTCTCCTCGGTTCCGTACAGCTCGTCCTGCTTACTCAGACTCCTGAGCCCGTACTCGCTAAAGAGGTGCTCCTCGTCCCCGATGAGGTCCAGAGTCCTCCCCAGCTTCGGGTCGTTCGGCTCCAGCAGACCTACCAGGAACGGGAAGAGTGAGACGTAGCCCTTGTGGCACACTAGCTTGTGCTCCTCGAAGTCATCGATCGTAGCATCGCAGAAGCACCCTTCCTTCTCAGACCAGTGCAGGTCCGCGAGGTTCCTCTGGATGGCGTGGTACGTCTTCTTGTACTCAGCCACGTCGTCCTCCAGCCCGAGGGCGTCAGCGATGTCCAGCAGGGACTTGGTCATGAATCCGACCCACGACATGAGGTCGACGTGCAGCTCACCAGGGTGAGGGGGCTGAGGGCGCGGGTAGTCGTCCAGACCGCTCGTCAAGCAGTGCGCCTCGGAGCGGCCGCGCCACCGGTAAGCTTCCCTCGAGGAGAAGGCCTCCCGGTCGTACGACCTGACGCCGCCGCGTTGGGTCTTGCGGAACCAATCATACTGGCGGCGTAGGAGGGGGTAAATCGCGGACAGGTAGTCCGCGCCAAGCGTAGAATCTGTCAGGTGCGCGAGTCCAAGCGGGACATCCGAGACAGGGAGGAGATCGCCGCCGGTGGAAATCTTACCGTGCTTCTCACGCAAGGCGTTGGTGAAGCTGTGGATGATGAGGAAGAGGCTGGGAGGGTTCGCGTAGTGAGGGTACTGCACTTGGAACTCCTCGGGGACTTTGCTCCGGGGCTCGGGTCCCAGGATCTGTTCGCGGGGGATCCAGCCATCCTCATCCATGGTGGAGAACCAGCTCTTCACAATCTCTAGAGCGACATCGGAGTCCCAGTCGAGAATCGGGATCAGATGGAAACCCTCGTCCCAGAGGAACCCGCGAGGGAAGAACGGCCTGGAGGGGACGCTGGTGAACAGCTCGAACGGACCCTCCAGCGCCTCTTCCTTTCTGGCCCTGGCCTGCGCGGTCTCCTCCCAGAATCCTTCGTTCTCCTCCTCGTACTCGCTGGCGTACGAGCGGTCGACAAGCTGGTGGCCTTCGAAGTAGCCCACGCCGCCGAGGAGGTTAGAGAACATGCTCTTGGCGAAGGGCTTGTACTTGTCGTCGTTGAAGGGCGCCTTGAGCTCAAAGACACTGGAGAACTTCTCGTTGAACGCAGCGGTGTTCGACTCGATCTGGCTCGTGACCACCTTCTCGGTCATCTCGTGCTCCGAAGCGAACGAGGTGAAGAGGACGTCGAACTCGAAGGCGCCCTCGAAGACCTTCTGCACGATTTGCATGTTGCCGCGCGTGGGTTGGTTCTTGAGCTTGTACACGAGCGAGGGCGGGGGCAGCTGTTCGCCCTGGTAACGGCTGTTCACGACCTTGACTGACTCCGAGAGCTGCTTGAAGGCGACTTGCTTCGCTTGCCACAGGATCTCGCTGGGAAGTTCCGCGGACACGACGGCCGTCAGGTCCAAGGGCCTCTCGTCGGCCAGCTCGTGGCTGCTTTCCGGGTGGTTCCCCTTTCCCTTGGTGACGACAAGCTTATAATTGCCCAGAACGGGAGAGGCGCCAGTGAAGGCGACGTTGCCCTCGAAGCCGGGGCCGGAGGATATGTCTTGGATGTCGAGGTTGCCGGACTCGCTGGCGATGTAGTACGCAATCATGGTGATTAGGTCCTCGGGAGCGTCGGGGCGCGGCACGCCCTTGATCCTTGCGGCCCAGTTTCCTCCGTGGTCGCCCTCGTCGACCTTCACAAATGACACGGTGATATCAATCTGGTTCGCCTCGTCGCGGATGGTTTCCACGCCTCCTCGGCGGAGGTCGTACTCGTCCCAGCCATAGCCGGCCAGGCCCTGGTGTTGCTCGCAGGTGTAGCGGAAAGCTAGCAGGCAAGGTTAGTTAGCATGTCCCCTCCCAATCCGGATTCGCGTCCCTATCTCTGATCCTCGATCCTCCTCGCGGCCATCCTCACTAACCCTTGTTGATCTTGTCGTAGGTATTGAGATTGGCCCACATGAGACTGCTCCAAAGGCCCTCGGCAACTCGAGGTCGGACACCGAAGTAGACATTAGGCTTGTAAGGGCCCCATAGCATGCTCTGGTTGTTCGCCTGCGCAGCTGGGCTGTGGCTGGTATATTCGACAAAGGGGTCCGGGTCCGCATCGGCAGCGGCCACAGTGCCGAACTGAAAGAAGGTGCACGATGATGCTACCAGGAGCGCTGCGAGACGCGATGTGTTGACCATTGTGAATTTTGGGGAGCGGGCCAGCGCTCTAGAGAGCCCCGGTAGCTTTGAGGGGGTCGCGGAAGAAAGAAAGTGAGGGTTGGGCCATTCAATGGCTTTGCGACGCGACGGGGGATAGCGATGGTGGATGAGACAGAGACACGTTGTAGGTCGAAGTAGCTAGTACTAGCTCCCCCGACCTAATCTTGATAATTGATAGGGAGCTTTGGAAATGCGGTTGGTCACTTGTGCACAGCTGGCAGCTTACAGGACCCCAAGATGCTATGTTACAATCCAAGACAAGATAACGTGGCAGCTGGCAGACGGGAGACTCACCCCGAACAAACCCCGCGAAATCCCCACATGGTATTCCCCACTTGGACGTGGAGCTTTTTTCCTCATATTAGCGTATGAGTGCATCCCATGCCTCTCTCACATTCTCACTCGAAACAGCCTAGGCTTCGATACCGGGCGAACCATCTCTGAACGGGGCATGCCAGCTCCCTTGGCTAGTATTCGAGCTGATCTGTCCGCTTCACTTTCCTTGTACGACTTACAGACACTTATATCGTCCCTACAACATGTCTGTCGTCCGGAACATACAAAGTCTCCAAGAATGGGCTCCAATTTAGCCGCTTGGGCTCGGATCATTCTCCGTCCTTTTTTACTCCGCTCTCCATGCTTTCCCCACCTTACCGTGACACCAGCGACCCCTCACTAGCTGGTTTCGATGCCGATGCCGCCATGTGGGTAATCTGCTGCGCTGATATGCCCGCCCGAACTCGTCCAGTGCATGAACGATCCGTCCAGCGGAAGCGGAGAGGCCGTTAGCAGCCAAGCCACGCACAATACTCCTTCTTGTTTCCGCTCTACATACAGCCTGTTGCTTAGAGCTCCTCTCCCCGTCGCCTCGGATAATACTCCTCCTGGGTAGACTAGCTTCGTAAATAAACCACCCCACCTGCCTCCTAATTCTCTCTCAGTCTCCTTCTAGGTTCTATTCTGAGTGAAATCTCAACACGAGCTTCGAATTTACAAGAAAAGACTTACACGCACATGCATGCATACACCTTATCGTACCACAACTTGAATTTCGTCACGTCACAATGGATGCTAAGACCGGAATGGTTCTCGGCTTCAATGGAGTCCACCCGTTCTCCAAGGTCGACATCTCGGACCGAGCCTCCGTCCAGGAGCTACTCCGCACCCTCCTAGACCCCCTGGAGCCCTTCTTCTCGCCCAACAAGGCCAGGGTCAGGTGTCCCGGCGGCACCGCCGTTCGATTCGACCTGTCGGCGTCCGACGTGGAGGGTATCGCCAGGCCGCTTTGGGGATTGGCTTGCCTCCTTGCAGGCGGCGGAGAGTACCACGGCACGGAGTGGTGGGTTGAGGGTCTCAAGTCCGGCACCGACCCGGAGAACCCAGAGTACTGGGGCTATCCCCATGATAATGACCAGCGAATGGTAGAGATGTGTCCCTTGGGTGCGTAGTCCCTACGAGAGGAGGCGGGTGAACTTGGCCGAGGTCTAACATCTAGCTCAAAGGCTTCGCTCTCGCTGTTGCCCCCGTCTTCTGGGATAACCTAACCGAGAAGGAGCGTTCAAACGTTGAAACCTGGCTGGGAAACTCCATCAACGAGAAGAAGTAAGTGTGCCCACAGCCGCAGGCCAGGCTGCCCATCATCTTGGCTCAAATTGCGTTACTGATTGTGTTCAGCATGCCAAACACCAACTGGCTGTGGTTCCGAGTCTTTGCAAACCTCGGCCTGAAGAAGAACGGCGGGAAGTTCTCCCAAGATCGCCTCGACTCCGATATCAAGCACCTCGACACGTTCTACCGCGGGGACGGCTGGTCAAACGACGGGCCAGAAGGCATCCACCGTACGTCCCGTTCCTCTACCTGACCCTCCCCTCCCCGCCCCCCCGTTGCTGCTTTAGTCGGTCTCGGGCGGTACTAACCAGATGCTTTGCCCTCTAGAGATGGATTATTATTCCTCGAGCTTTGCCATCCACTTCCTCCAGCTCCTCTACGCCAAGATCGCGGGCGACGAAGACCCCGAGCGAGCAGCCGAGTTCAGGAGCCGCGCCCAGCAGGTCGCGCTCGACCTCGCCCACTACTACGACGAGGAGGGTAGATCGATTCCGTTCGGGCGCAGCGTCGGCTACCGGTTCGCCATGGTCTCGTTCTGGGGCGCGCTCGCCTACGCCGGCGTCGAGCTCCCGGCGCCGCTGACCTGGGGCATGGTGAAGGGCATCGTCCTCCGTCACCTCCGCTGGTGGCAGACGCAGCACGCGATCTGGAGCCCCAGCGGGACCTTGACGATTGGGTATTCTTACCCAAACATGTATGTAAGTACACGGCCCCGTCCCCGTCGGTCCAGGTTTTTTGCTTCTCACGTTTTTTTTTTCGGGGATAGATGGCCGAGAATTACAACAGTCCTGGTAGCCCTGTAAGTTCGGCCCCCGTTCTCTCGCTATTTTGTTCCCGCGAGTCCCTGCGTCGTCATTCGTGGACTAATAAGGCCGCCCGGCGCAGTACTGGGCTTGTCTTTCGTTCATTTGCCTAGCTGTCCCTGCCGACCATCCATTCTGGACGTCGGAGGAGGAAAGTCAATGGGGACATATCCCGAGTGTCAAGGCTCTGAAGCACCCCGGCCATATCATGAGGTACGGAAAATTATATTCCACGAATGAGCGTCCGAGAAATTTCAAGAGGAGAGAGAGGCACACACACAGCCCTGCTGACGTCAATGGATGATTACCAGCAACCTCGGTGGCCACTGCATGCTCCTGTCGTCGGGTCAGGCATGCAGCTACCCCATGAAGGGCACGCACGCCAAGTACGGCGGGTTCGCATACAGCAGCGCGTACGGCTACTCCGTCCCACCCGGCCTATTCTCGCTTGAGCAGTACGCCCTGGCGTCTCAGCTCGGCCTGTCTGACGACGGCGGCGAGTACTGGAAGACGCGGCGGCTGAGCGAATACGCCGCCATTGAGGAGCGTGACGGGAAGCCTGTGCTCGTCTCCGATTGGAGGCCGTTCCCTGACGTCAAGATCCGGACCGTCCTGGTACCCCCGGAGGAGGCGACTCCGAACTGGCACCTGCGGATCCACCGCATCGAGGCCGGGCGGGAGGTGATGACGGCGGACGGCGCCTTCGCCATTTGCAACGAGAACTCGACGGACGGGAGGTACCTGGACCTCTACGACGCCGAGACGGGCGAGGGCACGTCGCCCAAGATCATCGGCAACTACGACCTGAACACGCCCGCGGGCTGGGCCAAGGGGTCGGAGGGCGCGTTCGCGGCGTCGAAGGGCGCGGTGGGCATCCGGTCCCTAGAGGACAAGGTCGAGCGCAGCGCGAACCTCGTTAACGCGGACCCCAACTCCAACCTGATCGAGAACAGGACCGTCATCCCGACGCTCCAGCATACGGTCAAGAGTGGTGAGAGGGTGTGGTACGTCTCGGCCATCTACGCCAAGCCCTCCGGGGAAGGGGTGCCGAAGAGGAGCTACTTGGATGGCTGGAACGCGCCACCTACCATTCCGGGGTGGTTGAAGGCGGAGATGGCCTCGTGAGAAACGGTTGCGTGGTGTGTGTGTTTTCCGTCTCAAAGCCAAATCCGGCATAGGCCAAAAGACGGGATAAAGGCGGGGAGTGTCCCACCGTTTAAGGTGGGCGGATAAGACTCCGCACAGTTAGGATAAGAAATGGCACACGTGCGCTTCTCCTATCACAAAACATGTAAAGCCCAAAATAGGTTTTGATGTTGTCATTTTTCTTGTTCAGTTTTACGTGCTTTTGCTTGGCCCTGCATGTGAACTAAACAGATGTTCCTTGGCACCACACTTTACTTGATTAGCAGGAGACCTACCCGCCTATCAAGGCGCTGAAGCAGAAGCTCTAAATCCGCCCCGCCTCTCGACGGATAATACCCCGTGGGGGATGAGGACGCTAGGTAGGGTAGGGTACTAGGGTCCATATCCGCCTTGGGCTTTTGGGAGCATGAGTAATAAATAAATTGAAGCTTTTCCCAACGAGCATCGTTGGGCTTAATCTTGTAATCAGTAGTTACTCGTCATATTTCTGGCATACCTCAACTTGGCGTGGTGCTACTCTAGTAGTGGAGGACCCTAGAAACGACTATCATGATGTTACTTTGTATTACGGAGTACGGAATCTAGTCCTCACAGAGATTAGGTGCTGAATTGCGGGGGGATGGCCCAGCGGTGGAAAGGCAGGAAGCTACGAGTGGAGGTAGAATGGGATTAAAAAGGAGTGTGAAGAGATTACAAGTATTACTACAAAGGGCAGGGGATTCTATGACCTGTGAACTAGGAAAGGTATGGGCTGCTTGTAAGTGCACTCCGTGCACCTAGATAAGTATAGGTACGTACGTAGACGTCAGCCCAAGCAGGGCAAGAACGACCAGGAGAACTGAAGGGCAAGCCAACCGTGGGTCCCTTTCCCCTCGTGAGCTTGTTCCGAGCCCCGAAGCACCTCCTTGGCGCTATTAATTCCCCGCATTTTGGCTAATATTGGAACCCTTGAACCACGCCTCCACGATGCGGCTAATTCGCCAGCAGGATCGACCCCATCCACGATGGACGCCACCACCTGGGGTAGGTACCGCTTCCCCGATTCCTCCTTCCCGCCCCATCACACACCATGACCCTCCCGTCGTACTCGTATTATCCCTCCGGCCAATTAGCGATTTACCCTTCGACGGGAAACACGTACCGAGCATCTCCGAACACCACGACAGCTAGGGCTTAGTCACATCCGATAGTGAGGTTAATCCTGGATGGAGAGAAGGCCGGTGGAGAGAAGGGGGGAAGGCACGAGCGGGCCGGGGCTCGTGATTCGTGGAAAGAGAATTCTTCCGTGATTTCCAGATCTAGGATGGCGATGATTGGGGCGTGACCATCGCGGACCCCTAGTTACTGGTTGCTGATTGCCGATTGCTGATCATCGGGTTCGCGGGGAACCAAGGAGAGCGCGACGGTTGAAGCGCCTAAGTCCGGGGCCCCATGCAGCTCGCACGCAGAAGGGCGGAGATGGGGCAGATGGGGAGGCGGGGATGGAGATGGAGATGGAGCTAGCGTCGGGGCAGTGAAAGATACAGGCAGGAAACTCCGAGAACGGGCAATGATAGCGCCGCTTGAGCTTCTGGCCTTGTTTGAGCTTGAGCTCACAGGTTAAGCTCAAGTTTGACCACTGAGCATGGGCATGGCAGCCATGCGACGGGCACATGCTGTCTTGTCGGGTGGAGTCTCCGGCTTCCTAGCAAGGGTCCGATTCGTTGATATCTCCCCCGATACCACCCTGATGGGGAAAGGATAGGAGACGGGAGTCAGACCGTATCCTAACATGACTCCGTAATATTATTATTATTATCTCCCGAAACGAGACGGAGGGAGAGAGAGAGCTCTGGCCAGTTTTGTGGGGAATGGTACTCTCCAACTGCAATACGGAGTGCGGAGATACGATACAGGGAAGGGAAGTTAAGGGTATTACGGAGTGCACGAAGTTAATTTGGGTGAAGCGGCCAGCTCCTGCAACTTGGACTCCACCCATCCGGATACTAGGTTCATCCTGATATTGGGGAAGAAAAAACCCCAGCAATACGGGGCGGCCCAATCTAGGCCGCACATGGCCCCCCCAAACTATCACTATCCGTGAGATTGCTTCCATCTCTAAAAGACTTTAAAAAAGAAAAGGGACGAAAACCGTCAGTGTTCGGGGCGAAACTATACTCCCCACGCCCAGACTCCATTTAACGGCAATTGAGGAGAATCGGTGTAGCCAGAGCAGCAAGCAGCGGCAGAAGCACCATTCCCGCTCCGGCAAACGGCGGATACGGGGGTAGTAGCGCCGAACAGAAGGAAGCTAAAGCTCCAGTCTCCAGCGCGAACAGCGGTTCCCTGCTCCTGATCGACCTCCCAAGTACAAGCGGGTACACAATTTTTTTGTATCTCGATATCCAAGTTACCCTGACGAGGAACATTTTCGCGGCTGGTTCGCAAGTCTATACATACATCCCCATGGATGCTGCCAAGAGTCTTCCCCAGCGGGCACGACAGAGTACCGTAATACCGGTTATCATCCAAACCCTATGTACTATGTTTTTCCGTTGTTTCTTTACATTCTTTGCCTTCTCCCGTGTCCACCCACCCCTTGTCTATCACTACGTACAGATGGATGTACCCTCGCCGCGACCCGAGCGGGCGACCTTGCATGCACAAGCCGTCATCGGTGTGGCACCATTGATGCCCCGTTTTTTTTCTACACTCCTCCTTACCGTTTGGATCTTTTGGATGGACCGTCCCCGTGTTCCTACCGGGGGTATGGGGATGGAGATGGAAATGGAAATGGACATGGGGAAGGG
>ONZQ02000004.1:986921-1056034 GCA_900312665.1 Cephalotrichum gorgonifer | reverse complement strand
CCCTACCCCCCCCCCCCCCCCCCCGGCCCCCACTCTGGATATTATAATATCTTGCAGCTCCCGGCTCCATGGATTCTGATCATCCCTACTCCTCTCTTCGTTTCCAACTTCCTCTACTTCCTCTCTCGTCTACACTTCTTTATCTCGTCCAATCTGACTCTGACCGCGGGTTAGGGGTCTGATTGTCCAGATAAGCCCTTTGGAAGACGTTCTTAGAGCTCGGGCACCTACTTGCTGTAGTTTTTTGTTCTTGTCTCCACATCCCAAGCCAAGCTTACAAGCATCCCCCCCGACCCCGAAACATTCCGATAATAGTCCACACTCGAACGATACGGGACGGTAGAAGACAGCCGCAACCCGCAAACCGCCAAAATGGCTATCTTAGCTAAATTCCTTAGCAAGATCGTGAAGAACGATGCTATGCGCAATGAGTAGGGCCTCCCGCTAGCCGTCAACTCCCCACATTTCAACTTCCGTTTCTAGGTTCTGACTGTTTATCTTAGTCCTCCGGAGATCTACGGATGGAGGGTCATCGCCCTAGTTTGCGCCTGTAAGTCAACCCGCCGCCCCCTCCCTGCCGACGATATGCGTAATCGCACTCGGACTAACACGAAATCGCAGCTTGGTACGGCTTGAATCTCTACTCTCTCCAGCACAGAGGGTTGTATAGCTAACATTCTTTTTTTTTTCGGGATACAGCTTCGGAGGCATGCTTTTCGGCTGGGAGTAAGCTTCCCCTCCCTCCCCCAACGAGTGTTATACTCGTCCCCAGAATGCCTCCGCCGCTAACCAAGATATGTAATGTAGTATCGGCGCAATCGGTGGCGTCCTAGCTATGCGGGAAACCCAAGAGTTTGTCTCCCGGCTTACACACACTCTCCCCTCTTTCTTTACCTTTTCTGTTGTCTTGCGCCTTCGCCACTTGAAGCGTCGCTGACTTTGATGTTAGTCAATATGGCTACGGCGACGCTAAACAATCCGTCAAGGACAATAATGACCAAAACAGTAAGGATTCAACCAAACCCATCTCATCCCAGCGTCCAATGCAATATCGGAGACCTGACGCTGACGTCTCGTGTTACCCAGTTGTCTCCACCCTTCAGGGTGGCTGCTTCGTCGCCTGCTTCATCACTCCCTGGCTCACCGATCGATACGGCCGAAGGTTGTCTCTGATCTGCACCGGAATCATTACGACCATCGGTGTCGTCATGCAAGCTGCCTCCGCTAGCACCGGAAACCTTGCGGCCATGTTCGTCGGCCGATTCGTTGCCGGGCTTGGCGTTGGTGCCGCGTCCATGCTGACTCCTCTATACGTCTCCGAGTGCGCTCCCCGAGCTGTCCGCGGTGGCTTGACCTGTAAGCCTGGAAATTCTCCATCTTCACTTGTCTTCCAAAGAATGCTGCCTGTTGACTAACACCCCATGATCCACCAGCTCTCTACCAGCTCTTCATTGTCACTGGCACTATGCTTGCCTTCTGGTATGTGACCGAGAAGCCCCGACGAGGAGGAACTTCGCATCACTAACGGCAGAACCAGGATCAACTATGGGTCGTTGGCCCATATTAAAGGAAAGGCGGTATATGTAGTACCGCTCGTCCTACAGGCTGTTCCCGCCGTGTAAGCTCTTCCCACCGAACGATCGACTGCGCCTTCCTACTGTCCGAAGCTAACGCCGCAACTTAGATGCCTTTCCGTTGGAATGATGTTGGTCCCCGAGAGGTACGCCACCCCTTAACTTGTCCGGGCGTAAGTAGTGTATACGATAGGGAGGCTGTCTAACACACATTGTCATACAATAGTCCCCGTTGGTGCGCCAAGCAGGATGACTGGGAGAGGGCTACCAGCGTCCTCAGCGGGCTCCGAGGGTAAGAAACCTCATTCCCCCAAATTTGAGTTGCCGGGTGCCGATTGGAACTAACGCGGCCGTCTCTCATAGCCTGCCCGCAGACCACTCGTATGTGCAAAACGAGATTCGGGACATGGCGCAGCAGCTCGAGCACGAGCGGGCGCTCGTGGGCGACGCGACAACCGTGGTTCTCCTTAAGGAGATGTGGCTGATCCCATCCAACCGCAAGCGTGCCCTCATCTCCGTCGCTCTCATGATCTGCCAGCAGATGACTGGTGTAAACGCCGTCGTAAGTACTGTCCAGTACTCGCGCGGACGCCCCCCCTCCCGCCTTCTTTTTCTTTCTTTCCCCAGTACCCTATATCCAATACCCAAACGCGTCCAACTTGCTGTGGGGAACCCGGCTAATAGAGGTGATAGAACTACTACGCTCCCCAAATCTTCAAGGCCCTCGGCCTGTCCGGCGACCTCGTCTCCCTCCTTGCGACCGGCGTGTACGGCATCGTCAAGGTGACTGGCTGCCTTTGCTTCCTCCTGTTCGCCGCAGACTCGCTCGGCAGGAGGCGCAGTCTCCTCTGGACCAGTGCCGCTCAGGCCGTCGTCATGTTCATCGTCGGAATCTACGGGCGCGTCCAGCCTCCTATCGCGGGCGAGCCGGTGAGTCCATCCCGTCCCCCCCCCTTTTTCTCTTCGGCCGCGTACACTATGCTAACTTGTTTGGATAGATCACCGGATTCGGCATCTTCGCCATGGCCTGCATCTACTTGTGGGCCGTGTTCTTCCAGTTCGGTTGGGGCCCTTGCTGCTGGATTCTCGTCAGGTACGTTCTAGGAGGATTTCGCGAAGGAATTGGGGGGTGGCTATTGGGGAAATCAGAGTCTAATGCGATTGCTGGAACAGTGAGATCCCGACTGCTCGTCTCCGAGCCCTCAACGTCGCGCTCGGCGCCGCCACGCAGTGGCTGTTCAACTTCATCATTGCCCGCACCGTGCTTGAGATGAAGCGGACCATGGGTACCGCCGGATACGTGAGTTCCCTTTTTGCCCCTTTTCCCCCTTCCCACTAGACACCTGCACACACTTCGGAATGCCGAACAAGGGGCAAAAGGCTAACAACCCTCGTCTATCCCAGGGCATGTTCTTCCTCTTCGGCACTTTCTGCGCCATGATGGGCACCTTCGTCTGGTTCTTCATCCCCGAGACCAAGGGCCTCAGCCTCGAGAAGATGGACGAGCTCTTCGGGTCCGTGAAGGACGAGGCCAAGAAGGTGCACGCGGAGGATGGCGTCGAGGCGCCGCGGAGTATTCGCGAGGAGAATGTGGAGAAGTCTTGAGCGACTTCTTGATCTCAGCTACGCGCCTTGTCTGGAAGGGAGGGTTCCGTTTTGAAGGAGTTTATATACAAGTCTGTTGGATGCTCGTTTTTTCTCTTGTGTCCCTTGGTGGCTTGGATGGTGCTGTTGATGGGAGGGACGGGGATTAGGTTGGTGCTGCTTGGAATTTACCGTGAAATTGTTGATATCCCAGAATGGATAGTTGAGTACATAATGCCGAGATGTCTATGTTGGGCTAGACTTATTGCTGTTGTTACTGCTGTCGCAAGTTGTATAAAGGTGTCTGCGAATGCGCATAACCCCGTATGTTGGATTTCCTCGTACTAGACTCGACGCTTAACCGATGATTGCATAGGCGTGCTCTTCGCCGTAGGAAATTGCCGCTTTCCAGGCCAAAATATTGAAATCTAAGTGTTTTTAATACAATAGTTATAATGGTGCGTTATCAAGCTAGACTTTATAAAAATTCTAGTCTATAGTAGATAGCCTTGCGCCCAAAACCCAGGCTAACTGGGCGCTTGGTCCGAGTCACTCTAGCTGAGGCTTGATCCATGCGAGTGATACGTACCGGGCGTCGGTCGACGTCAAGCCCCACCTCGAGCCTTCGGCACCTCTGACTTCACTTGTACCCTCCTCATACACATCCGCATCCGCATCCGCATCCGCATCCACCCCACTCATGATGCATCGGTGTTAAGCAACGACTCAAAGCCTCGAGATGAAGCCCAAATTATAGCGGGAAATATATGTAATTCATCCCACGGAATACTTATCGTACTTATCGTGTCAATAATTCCCACTCGTCACCTCTCACATCCACACTCACACTCACACTCACCCACCGCAATGGCGGAGCGAAAAGCATCAGAGTCCGGACCGCCGAGAACAGCGCAATCCATACCCGGACCTTCATTCCGTAAGGAACTACCTAGCCTCCCTCTCAACTTCATAATCATCTTTCTCTTATCCCCGGGATAAGGGCCGCCCGTATACATCTGCTAACAGCGCTCTCCAAGCAACACACAACTCACCCCGCACCTGGCTCCTGACCTCGGCCCTCTCGCCGCTCCAGATCCGCCTAATCCGCCTCCTGCTCGCGCACGGCGACTACGTGGTCGCCTGCCTAGCCCCGCATGAGATCGAGCACGAGGGCCGCAGCGCCGAGTTTCGCGCGCTCGTGGACGAGTGCAAGAGCGGGCGGAAGGACAGGGAGGGCTGGAAGGATCGCCTGAGGGGCGTGCGCTGTGATGGGAAGGTCATGGGCCAGTGCAGCGCCGCCGTCGCGGAGGCGGTGCAGTTCTTCGGGAGGGTTGATATTCTTCTCTGCTGTCGGTCGGATGGTATGTCACAACACGTCTCCTCCCCCCCTTCCCCCTCGCCCCTTTAAAATGTAGTAGAGAGGGATGGGGCAACCAAGACACATAGGAATGTGAGGCTCACCCAATGGGGAAAACACAGCCATCATCGGCACTGTGGAAGAGATGTCGACTACGCCCGTCACGCAGAACTTTGTGCGCGACCAGTTCGAGACCATCTTCTTCTCGCAGATCAACTTTATCAAGGCGACGCTGCCGACGCTCAGGGAGCAGCACACGGGCCACATCATGATCCTCTCGAGCATAGGCGGCCACATCGGCACCCCGGGCATGCCCATATACACGGCCGCCACCTGGGCCCTCGAGGGCTACTGCGACTCCCTCGCCTACGAGATCGCGCCCTTCAACATAAAGGTCACCATCGTGCAGCCGAACAAGGAGATCCAGACCCTCACGAACAGGATGGTCTTCACGCCCTACGTGCCCCCGCCCGAGAACGAGGTCAACCCGGCGCCGAGCATCCGCGAGATGCTCACCAACGTCCTCAACGCGGACCCCGAGACGGAGATCGAGCAGTCCGAGACCGACGTCCAGATCCGATACGCCAAGCTCGCGCCCTCGACCATTGACAAGCTCGTGCTGGAGACTGTCCACGCCCTCACCGCCATCGGGGGCCACGAGAACCCCCCCGCGAGGCACATCGTCGGCTTCGAGGGGAGCATAGCCGTCAGGGACAAGCTGCGCACCGTGACGGAGGAGCTGGAGGACTTTGTGGAGGCGACGTTGTCGGTCGATATTGACCCGCACGAGCCCGAGAAGGAGGGGAGCATGAAGGGGTCGCCAGCTGGTGGGGGGTCGGCGGCTTCGAATCAGGCGTGATATGTGTGTGCAAGAATGGAAAATGGAAGGTGGGATGGATGGATTTCCTGTCGTTTTTGTAAAATGTTCAATGCTATCTATATACATATATGCTTTCTACTCATGAGTCAGTTGTTCAATGGGTGGAAGATGCGCTTGTATAAGTCGAGGATGAACGCGAGAATGTCTCTTTCTAAAACGTGGCCTCAGCTAGTTATAGCTTCCCCCCCTCTCCCCTCTCACCCTTTCTACAAGTTCTAATTGACAGAAGATCTATCTCAGGAAGATATCTCACAAGAAAGGAAAAAAGTGAAAATGGGAAGGGGGGGACAGCGTCCTGCATTACGCTTCCGCAAGTGACAACATATCTCTGCTACCACTCCAGAAGCCAATGCTCAAAGAGACAATGCTGTTCAAGCCTGATATTATTCATATCAGATCTCAGGTCTCGGGTCTCGGGTCTTGGATCTCGTGGGCCTCAAAGATACACCAGCAGTGCTTCCGATGCCGCCACTACGAACGTGGCCCTGCCGCCGACTACCTTGACCTGCTCTAAGTCCTGCTCCCCGACAAGATTACAGTTCTCATTGTCGAAGACTTGGCCTGTGGGATTGTGGTGAAAAAGCTGTTAGTCTACCGTTATTCTTTTCTATTTTTCCTTTTCAAGTGAGAAAGCTAGCCGGGGTCCGGTCCCGCGTCGCTCCAAGGTCGGGTGAGGTACAGCTGATCCTTGGTGCTTGCTCACTTACCTCCAATAGTAGCAGCCTGCGCTGGATCCGAGCTCGCCGAGCTGGCGTTAACCTCGCTCGAGGGCGCAGTCATCCGCAGAGCCTTCAGGGCCGGGAGCCCCTTCTTGAGACCCGTCAGAGTGAAGGTCGTCTCGCCCCGCTCGCCGGTCCCGGAGTAGTAGTCGGTGTTGATGAGGATTGCCTTGAGGGGCTTCCCACATCTGTAGATGACGTACTGGGCGTAAGGGCCGGTACCGGGGTCGGTCGCGACGATGTGGTCCCCGTCGTGGAGGGCGAGGGCGGCCATGTAGCTCCCGTAGAAGGGGAGTTCGACCTGGGAGCTCGACCACCAGTTGAAGAATGCTTTGAATGTCTGCTTAGCTGATGGTATGGAGAATGTGAAAGAGTGATAGGAGGGGGCCGGTGCCCGCGTTACCTTGGTTGATGGTGCCCTGGTGATAGTAGAGGCGCTGGATTCCGATGGACATCGCCCACAGGGTCTTGTCTATGACTTGGAGGGCGCCGCCGAACTTTGCGTCCATGGGGTCGTCGAGACCGTGGAAGCCGGTTTCACCTACGAACGGGCTCGGTGGTCCCATGTTAGTCTAGCTTTCAGGACTCTATGAGTTATGGTGCATAGCGTCTGTGACGACCTGAAAAGGGGGGGACGGGGGAAGCAATGCCGCTCTCCTTCAACTTGTATAGCCTGTCCACGACTAACATACCTAGGATGTATTTCCGGCCCTCCGCAGCCGATAGGGCAACGTACTCCGGGAAGTGCGACAGATCCGACACCGTCTTACTGTGGTTCATCTCCTCAGCCATGACGGTGGAGTTCGAGAGAGCGTACAAGTGGCCGCAGTACGCCTTTGTCCCGGCCTTGACGGACTCGTTGTATGCCTCGGTGATGAGGTACTTGAGGTTAGGCCAGCTCGGCATGTCAGGCATCACGTCGCCAGGCAGCGCGTAGCCGCCGCCGGAGAGGATCGGCGACGGCGTGCCCCAGGTGTCTAGGAAGTCCTGGGCCCAGTCCGCCGCGTCGGCACCCTCCTGGGTTTCGTTCCAAGGAGCCACGGCGACCGGTTTGCCCCAGTAGTAGTAGTAGACTAAAAAAGATGGAACCAGGTTAAATAGGGGTTGGGCTGGAGGACATGACACTAGGCTTTGTGGGCGACTCACGGTCCGGTTCGTTTCCTAGTTCGATGAGATCTAGGTAGTCGAGGGCCTTGGACTTGGCGGCCAGGGCGGCCTGGAAGGTGTTGGTCCGATTGTTGTCGCCGCGGTTAAAGCCTGTGGCACCGACGGCGAGTGAGTAGGTGCTCCCGGTTTGCATGGGGATGTAACACGGCGCCCGGACCTACCGAGCATAGTCTTGGCCCCAAATCCGGCTATGGCAGTATCATCGTCAGTGTCACCATTTACATGGATGGCCTCGAAGGATACGCTTGCAGCTTACGGATCAAGTCAAAGTACTTAGGGCCGTATGTCAGCGTCATAGGAGCCTCCAGCGGGTCGTCGACGTGATAGGAGACATATGCATCGAGGTCAGGATCGTAGGTTGCTCTGTCTTGCGTGGTGCCTCCGATGCGAATGGGTGCGGTCTTTCCGTAGAGTTCTGAGAACCGGCTGAGGCATGGAAGAGTCAGGCTGATGTTCGTCATGTACGACGGCCACATGAAGAACTCGAAGCTGGGATACTCGTCAGTTCAGTTCTCTTGTGCTGTTGTGTTGGAATCGCTGGAGCTAGCGTCCGCTTACGAGGGTCCGATCGGATAAGGGTCCAGCTCGACGGCTGACGTGGGAACTGTGGCCGGAACAGGATAGGTTACGGCAGAGGCGGCAGCATGCGAGGCGAGACCCATGCCCAGGCCAAAGGATAGATGATACTTTAACATATTGGGCATTCTGTCGACGTTTTTGGCGTGTATGTTCGTAGTTCCTCGAAAGAGACAAGGATAGAGTAGATGAGTCCTTAAGAGTGACTGGTCTAAGCGACGAAATCTCAGGCTCTCTCTATATATATATAGTTCTTATACCGTCGCCAACCATCAATATGGGGCGCGCGCCAACTTACCGGAGTCTACTCGTGGCTCTACTCGTAAGTAGCCGGGCGTGCGATGCAACTCGTCCCTGCTCCGGCGTGGAGGTATATGCCTTGGCCGACCACGTTCCTTACGAGTGGTCCGTATTAGTCCACTAATCCCGTCTCGGCACGAATTGGAGTGGGCTCGGTTTAGATGACCGCGAAGTTCCCGCCATGACTATGGACGACTTCGTCTAAGTCCGAGCAAGCGGACCTCTTAGCCGGGGTCCCATGTCCCGGGCTGTGGATTCCGGGGAGTAGTAGTAGCGTGCGGGGGGAAATGCGGAGACCCCAGGAAACACTGCGTCGTTCGTATTGTATACTCGTTCTCGTATAAATACGAGTCCAGGCACTGAAATTCAAATACCCGTATTTAAACGAAGGCTCGGAAACCAAGCGCCGGACCGGCCGGGAATAACGTGGTCCGGCCGGCGTAACATACACCGGCCTTCATTTGTCTCCACCCGTCTCATCTACAACGAGACCGGGCATTGATAGGCTGAGCTGCCTGCACAAGTTACTAGTTATAAGTGGTAAAGGTGATTTTCTCACAAACTCACTCATATGTGAACGGCTCTCTATTCGTGCGAGAGCATTAGTGCGAGGGACCACGAGAGTACGCCACGGCAATTTCCTCATTCTTCATTGGGACCTTGTACTCGCTTGTACCTTGCGATGTCACCGAGTCCTCAGACTGACACGACATGGATGTGGCATCCCTCTTTCACCGAGGAGCGAGCCGACACGGCGGGAATGTTCGTCCACTTCAGGAAGACCCTGGTCGTGGACGAGGTTCTCCCGCCCCCCTCGTCGCTGGAGATAGACATCACCGCCGACACCCGCTACAAGCTCTACGTCAACCGAGAACTAGTCGCGTTCGGCCCGGTCAAGGGCGACGCCAGCCTCTGGTTCTACGACAGGGTCGACATTGGCCCGTACCTGCGTCCTGGCAGGAACGCCGTGTCGGTCACTGTCCTGCGATTCTTCCACGCAACCTCCTACGCTAAGTCGTTCCCGCGGCTGGCCAGCGGCGGACTCAGGATTACCGCCAGCGATCGGGAGAGCCCCTGGGACGAACATCTCCGGAGCGGCCCCGCTTGGGAGACCGCCATCGACCTGTCGACCATTCTCAGGGTGGACGAACCCGAGGACGAGTTCCTGCACATATACGAACGGACCGTCAGACGAGCGAGCGACGAACATGGTGGGTTGGCGTGGGTTCCCGCTCGGATACTGGAGTATGACGTCTCCACTGGAAACTCTGCACCGTGGAATCTGTCTCGGCGCATGATTCCCCCATCCAGGACGGGACAAATACACATCTCGGCCCTACACAACGTCCACAGCGACGTCCCCCTGGCCGAGTGGGAGACCACCCTGGTCGGCGACTCTGAAGCGCAGAGGCAGGGGCGGGCGCAGAGTCGGACGGGAATACGCCTCACGCCGCACACAACTCACGAGTTCGATCTTGAGGTTCCCCATCACACGACTGCCTTTGTCTATTTCCGCTTCACACGCCCAGCCGGCGGTGGAGGGACGTTTAGAGTCAGGTACGCCGAGGCATACGAGGACACCCCGGCGCTCGTTCCGTACCTCAGGCGGAAAGGCAACCGCCGTGACACCTCCAAGAATCTCCTCGGCCCGGAAGACATCTACGAGTTCCAAGGATGGCGGGGAGCGGATCACTTGGGGGATGGAGACCCCAGCCCCGACCCCGACCCCGATCCTGCTGCAGACGACACGGAGACCTTTGCCCCGTTCCACTTCCGAACCTTTCGCTTCGCCAGAGTCCGCATAGATGTCGGTCCCTCTGAGCTTGTCCTGCGCCAGATCGAGCTCACAACGGTCCAGTACCCCCTCGACGTGGCGGCGCGATTCGAAGTGAGCGGGCCCGAGGACACCGCGAACAGGCTCTGGTCCACGAGTATCCGGACGCTGAATAACTGCATGCACGACTGCTACGAGGACTGTCCCTTCTACGAGCAGCTCCAGTACGCCATGGACACGCGGAGCTCCGCGCTCTTCACCTACTACGTCTCGGGCGATGACCGCCTGGCCAGGCAGGCCATAGTGCAGCTCCACAACTCCTTCGCCGCCGGCGTAGGGCTCACGGCCAGCCGGGCGCCCTCCCACAGCACCCAGTTCATCCCGCACTTCTCCATCTACTGGATCTGCATGCTGAGCGACCACTTCACCTTCTTCGGGGACGCCGCGTTCCTGAGGGGGTTCGTACCCGTCGTGGACGCCGTGCTCAACTACTTCCACTCACTCGTCGATCCGGAGCTGTGCCTGGTCCGCCTCGACGCGAGGACGGGTATCTGGAACTTCGTCGACTGGGCCGAGCAGTGGAGGCCGTACGGAATTCCGCCCGCGGCTGCCCGGACCGGCGTGTCGACCTACACGAACAGCCTGTACGCGTACGGGCTGAAGATGGCCGCGAAGGTCATGTGGGCGGTCGGGAGGACCGGCCTGGCGGAGGAGTACATGGCCCGCGCGGCACAGGTGACGCGGGCCGTCAACACGCACTGCTTCGACGGGCACTTCTTCACCGACGGTCTCGCGGGCTCGGCCGATGAAGGGGGCGATTACAGCCAGCACAACCAGGTCTGGGCTGTTCTGAGCGGCGCGGAAGCGTCCCCAGAGCGCGGGCGGGCCATCCTCCGAGCTTGCCTGGCGCCGTCCTCAGACGTCAAGGCCAAGTTCGTGCCGGCGTCAATCTCCATGTCCTTCTACACCCTCAGGGCCCTGAGCGAGGTCGGCGGCGGGCTCTACGAGGAGCTGTTCCATCGGTTCTGGGACCCTTGGGCAGCACAGCTCGCTCTGAACCTCACGACTTGGGAGGAGGATAGTGTCTCGCAGCGGTCAGACTGCCATGCCTGGGGCAGCGTGCCGTTGTACGAGTTCATGGCTGAGGTTGCCGGGATCCGGCCGGCGGAGCCTGGCTGGGCGGGGGTTGTGTTCCAGCCGAGGGTTGGGCTGTATCAGGAGCTTCGTGTGACGGTGCCGTTGCGTCGGGACGGTGACAGGCCAGATCTGCTCGCCCATGTGTCATGGAAGCCGACTTCAGAAAGTACGACAGAGGTCTGTCTAGAGTTCGAGGGACTGGTCTCAGAAGTGATTTCCGTCATAGTCAAGCTGCCATCTCTACCGGCTCGCCTGATGGATAGTACCATGGACCTGGAGTTTGTAGTGAGGACTTAGATTAGTGCGTACCTTGGACAGGGTATCCATGTACATAGCAGTAGCATTTGATAGACAAGAAGGATAGACCTCTATAATGCAAATTCTCAACTCCTTCCATCCCAATAGTACACGGGATACGTCTGCTGATAAGCAGAGGACGCGCTCAGCGGCCCAGAGAACCACGAGTCGCCCGAAGGACCAAACAAATCCGGCGCAAGCAAGCCATCGAGATCTCCCGTCTCGACCGTCTCGAGATTAACCCGCAAACTACTACTAAGGCGACTATCGACTCCCGAAACGGACATTGGCTCCGAGGTACCGACCGCCTCCTTGAAGAAAGAGTCGATCCGGAACCGGTCTTCGAGGTCGCTCGTCGCGACCCGCTGATCCAGGAGGAAACAGAGGACCCCTGCATCACCACCGACGCTGCTGCCGCTATTCTGTTCGTCATCAGCCTGCCGGAGTAGGCGCCAGTATTTACCGCCGATCTGCCAGTACCTCGCCGACCACTCGAGGCACCTCAGGAGGGCGTCAAATTTCTCCGCTGGGAAGGCGAAGCCGTTATGCCGCGCTATTAGGATATGGCGAGCCGCAACCCAGAGAGACCAGGCGAACGGCCACCCGAGCTTGGCCACGCTATTCTTAGTCACGGATGAGGCGATCGAGACTAGACTCTCGACGCTCGACGCACACTTCTCCCGGCTAGCCGATCGATATGCCTCCGGGTGAGAGTGAGAGCCGATTCCCGCCAGGGAAGGGAAAGCGACGAGCCCGTGCAGGTATATCACCAGCGAGTGGTAATACGCGTGCGCCATGGCGACTGAGGGCGGAGCACAGCGTCTAGACTCTCCTACCCGCCGGCCATCGGGGCGGTCATCGTATACGTATTGCATGCCCTGCGGGATTTCCCGAAACCAGTCCGTCAGGGCGCTGGAACAGTCTGCGACTCTCTGCAACCAACGCGCCACCTGCGACTGGTCCTCACCGGAGAGTGCGGCGTACTCGAAGTATGTAGTATGTAACGCCCTTGAAATGTCCATCAATTTGAGATGATAACCAAACACGGCGATGGACCTCGCAGCCCCGGCATCTCCCCCGTTTGCTGGCCAAGTGGCATCCCTAGACGGCAGGAAGTGCGCGATGTGGTGCTCCCCCAACTCGGACGGATGGCTCGTCGTGATTGAGACGTAGCAGTCGAGCGTGTAAATGGCCCAGAAGAGCCTCCGTCTGCGGAGCTGAGCCGCATGGAGCGTTGGACTACCCCCCGGGCCCTCCCGCTCGGCCTCACCCTCACTGCCCTCCTCTGTCGGTGACGTCCGCAGAACCCGCCCGTCGAGCGTCTTCAGCTGCACTGCGAGCCTGACTGCGATAGCCAGGGCACCCCATACCTGCGGACCATTGGTCATGCCAGACAGGTCGAGGGTGAGGACGGCGAGAGCCTCCAGCGAGGCGTACGAGGGCTCTTCCAGGACCTCGAAGAGGATTCTTCGCTTTGTGTACTTCCAGAAGGAGTCACATAGGGACTGCGTGAGCCGAGAATCGAGGGAGAAGGGCAGGGAGATGCCGAAGAGGGCATGACAGAGAAGCGGGGGCTCGTCCAGCCGGCCCATCTCGCCCAAGACCTGTTGGGCATCGAGAAAGGGAATCCAGGGGTGTATGTGCAGGAAAAAAAGAGAGATCAACGAGGCGACGAGATCATCTGGGGGCTTGCGTTCCTTGATTCTATTGGTCCGCAGCAAGGTTGAGAGTGGTGGTTGTTCGATGGCGGCCCGGGGAGCCACCACGCCTTCGCCCCCGTCTTTGGTTTGGTCCAAGGGCGACGGCCTGCCCTCGAGAGGTCGACAGGTTCCGTTGTGGCCATCCGGCTCGCTGATCGACGGCGACGACGGTGTTAGTACAGCCCCGGACGAGCAGTTCCCCTGCTGCTTGCCCCGCAGGACGTCGACCTCCGCCTGGAGGAGACCTATTTGGGACGGGATAACCCCACCCCCAGGGTCAGCGGGACCAGGCTCAAATCAACTCAAAGCACATTGGGATGTCATTGGAATGTGCAAAGCTTACTGATCTTTTCCTCCAGGACCTGGCGGCACCCGGCCGGGAACCCCGGTCTGCGCCGGCCGAGATACTCGCACGGTGCCCCGGCGACCTCGCAACGCCTGCAGGACGGTGCACGCCGGTCACATCGGGACTTGAGGCGCTTGCACCGCTCGCATCTGTGAGCGACGACTGTTAGATATGACTTAGGCACGCTTCCCCCTTTCGGATGCAGGCCGAGGTTGGTTACGTGATAGACATCTTCTGTGGCCGAGAATCTAAGTGGATTGCTCCGCTGTCAGCTCTCGGCATTCGTGGTACTCTCATGCCAGGTGTGGGTGTGATTGGGAGGAATAGTTCGGAATAACAGGGGTGAGTCTGGCAGCAGGGGCATCACTTACCGGCATGGGAGACGGGGTTAAAGGTGTCGGCCATGGCTATGATTGGGTTACAGTCGTGATTGGGTGGATGCGGAGCGGGACCAGGCCGGTGGAAGAACGACGGCTGCAGAGCCGGAGTTTGTGGGGAAGTCGGGCCATGTTATACCTGGTACGACGGTGGGACTCATTATGGGGCAGCTTTCCCCGGTTTGGCTGCTTGGGGAAGCCGGGACATGTTATACCGGCTGGTGGGGTGGGGCAGGCTCGCTCGGGCGAACTAGTAACGAATGGTATGGTTTAGTCCAGCCAGAAATGACAAGGTCCCAAGCTCTCGGTGAATATCGTAACCTTGGGCGGCTTTGTATTGAGGGAATCCTTGAGAGATGGGAGGCGTGGGGGGAAGGTAATGTCTGTCTGAGGAGATCTCGCTTATTGTCTTCTCCTGCCGGGATAGAAAAGCTGTCAGTTATAAGCAGCGAAAGACCCTTCTCGTACTCACCGAATGATATCGAATCATCCAGCCGCTGTTTGATTTTCTGAGTCCAATCTGCATCGACCTCCTCACTCAGTGCGTACTCTAACTTAAAGGTAGCCGGCTGCCAGTCACCGTAGCCAACATGGTTACACATCCCGACGCTCTCCCCGTCCCAACGGCACCACTCATGGAGCCGACCGCGGCCGACATGGAACGCTATTCCAAGCGCTGGTGGCGACACAAGAACCTGCGGTCCCTCAACGCCTGGATGCTCATCCCCCTTATATCAATTTTTGCACAGGGGTAAGTTCGCTGCCTCCCGTCCGGGGAGCCCCAGATCTAGCCCTGGTATCCATCTTGTCGCCCGGCTTGCTGATTCCATTCTCTCCCAGCTTCGACGGCTCCATGATGAACGGTCTGCAGTCCGTCTCCCACTGGCGCTCCTACTTCGGGACCCCCACCGGTGCGACCCTCGGAATCTTCAACGCTGCCTATCCGCTGGGTGGGATAGCGGGCGTCTTCTTGATCCGCATCCCCGCGGATCGCTGGGGCCGCCGCGTCGGGATAGCCGTCGGCGCGTCCCTATGCTGTCTCGGTGCCGTGCTCCAGGGCGCCGCCGTCAATCTCCCCATGTTCGTCATCTCCCGTGTTGCCCTCGGGGCCGGAAGCGTAGTCGTGGCGGGCGTCGGGGCGCCGTACATCACCGAGATAGCGCACCCCGCCCAGAGGTCGACGGCCACGGCGTTGTTCTTGACGTTTTACGCCCTAGGGTCCATCACCGCGGGGTGGACGACTTTTGGGACGTTTCGAATCAATGGGGAGGCCTCTTGGAGAATACCCTCGGCGCTACAGGGGCTGCCTTCCATCATTCAGCTTCTGTTGGTGTGGTTCGTCCCGGAGTCGCCCCGGTGGCTCGTAAGTAAGGGCCGAGCGGATGAGGCCCTCGCTATGCTGGCCAGATATCACGGAGAGGGAGATCCGAACGATGCCGTGGTCCGGTTCGAGTACCACGAGATCACGACAATGCTCGCTTCGGAGAAGGAAATGGCCCGTTCGAGCCTCTGGGAGTTCGCGACCACCCCGGGAAACAGGCGGAGGCTGGCCATCATGATCTGGGCCGCCATCTGCTCCCAAATGTCCGGAAACGCCTTCGTCTCTTACTATCTCGCTCCCGTCCTGACCTCCGTCGGCCTCACCACGGACTTGCAGCAGACCCTCATCAACGCCACGTCCCAGATGGTATCCTGGTTCTCCGCCCTCTACTTTGCCACTTTGCCAGAGAAACTTGGCCGGCGCACGCTGTTCCTGGGGTCCCTGGTATCCATGTGGATCGTCATCATTGCTATCACGGCCGGCAGTGCGGAGTTCGACAAGGACAACGACAATAAAGCCGCCGGATACGCCGTCGTCGTCTTCCTTTACCTATTCTCGCCGGCTTACAACCTCGGCTTCAACGGGAACCTAGGACTCTATATCCCCGAGATCCTACCCTATCATCTGCGGACGCTTGGTTTATCGGTCTTCTATTTCGTGCAGTTCTGTTTCATGATCTTGTCCAACTTTGCGGTGCCGGTCGGGTTGGAGAACATACAGTGGCGCCTGTACCCGATCTTTGTCGCGTGGGTGATGGTGGAGTTTGCTGGGGTGTGGTTCCTGTTCCCCGAGACCAAGGGCCCGTCTCTCGAGGAGATCGCGTGGATATTTGATGGGACGCCTGAGGACAAGTTGGCCCGGGACGCGCTTGATGTAGAGAAAGCCTCAGTTGCTGTTACTGAGAAGGTCGCTGCTGGAGGTTAGTTACCCTGGTTTGGCTAGCTCTGGGCATCCGCCATCTGCCATCTGCTTGTTCCTAGGAGTATTACTAGTGAGCTGCGATGCACCCGCACAGCTCATAGCTCTTTCCACCCTAAGTCGTAGTATGAACGCGCTAAGGCTCGCTGGTGGGCGCTGGTGACCGATGGTGGCAAGTCCAAAAGGTCGGGAGTCGGAGGAACCTTAGGAATTGTTATGTATTTAAGAGTGGAGTCGTTTCAGTAGGAATCTTGAAGGCTAGCTATATATATGTGCGTGTCTTCTATGTCCGAGGTAACTGGAGTGTTAGGGACTTGTGATGGTTTTAGATTTGACTCGATGAAATCAAGCTTCTGCCCCACCACGCGAATAATATGTCAAGGGAATAGGGGAGTAGGTGAGATGACTAAGCCCACTGACTTGGACGAAAGTTGAAGTTCGTCCCTGAAGCTTGGACGCCAGCTTGCCTTTGGACGCATGCTAGTGGGAGTAGTAGTTATCTCGCAGGATTCCTTGCTGCCACCACTTCTTATCCCCTAAACATACCTCTTGACGACCGATCTCTCTCACGACGCGCTCTCCAGGGGCTCCCCTTAACCTATCATCCTCGACCCTTGCTCAACTGGCCTTTGCTTGCTACACTCTCCGTCGCGACGCCCCGATCTCCGATCCTCCGATCCTGCATGCTCCCGAGCGCACCCGCATGACCATGTCCGAACGGCGGCTACCTTTCACCCCACGATGAGCCTAGATCCGTTGTCGCCCATAGCCCCCGCGAGGGTACGGGCGCTGCTCCTGCCGCTCGGCCAGATTAAGGCCGCCCGATTCTCAACGTTTGTCGAGCGGTTACAAGAGGAGCATGTGGTCCACCTCAGGGACATCACCCCCGACGGGAGGCCGAACCGCAGTATGGGATGCCCTTCCCCCACCCCCGAGGGCAGGCTTAGGACTGATACAACTAGGAGGGAGATGCTGACGGTTCCATTGCAGACATGTTCTCGCCGCTCGCCTTCCCAGCCGGCGCCATACTTTACGAGCTCATAACCCACGCGCCGCCCTCTTCACACCTAGCCCTCTCGCCCTTCGAGCTCTTCCGGGAGCCTCTCGTCATAATCGCCCTCGCCGACGGGAAGGAGCTGGGCAGGGACGTTATCGGGAAGCGGAACTCGCTCAACGGGAGGGCCCCGACGCTCGTGGAACAGAACGTCCGGTCCCTCTCCCAAGAGCTAGAAGACTTGCGGGACAACTACGGCAAGGCGCTTGTGCACCAGGTGCTCATATTTGACTACGAGAACCCCGAGGGTCATGAGATACCGATGCCCGAGGGGATAATACCCGTGCCGCCGGTTGAGAAGAGCAAGCGGACCACGATGAAGGGGGTCTTGTGCGACGTCTCGCGGTTATTGCTCGCCGAGATGACTACCCTAGCCAAGTCGATACAGGGAACAACCTTCATCGACTCGCCCGGCCAACTCTCGTCCTCAAAACTCGACGGATCGGCCTGGGCGCCGGAGGCTGCAAACGGTCACAACAGGCGAAACTCCCAGTTCACGCGCTCCACCTCTTCGAGTGGGCTCAGCGACAATTCAGATAGGAGCCGCGTGCGTATGTCCATGCCGCCGGTACCCTTCAAGTCATCGCCCTCGATTCTCAACACGGCAAACTCACCCCGGCCAGACAGCTTGGTGAAGAGCGCGCTGTCTAACCCCCCTACTACCTTCGAAGACATAGCGGCAACGTCAGACAGCGGACGATCGACTCCCGAGCTGAGGCAGGCGAGACCCGACACGGCAGATGGATTCCGGCCACCGAGCCAGGAGAGAGTGCCTGTCCAAGGCTTCGGGTCTGGGGGTCCGAATGATAGGTGGAGACTCAAGGGCAAGGCACGGACCGTAATCGTTGTCGGATCGCTGTATCTCCAGGCCGGGAGGTGGCCGGATGCGCTCAGAGAGCTCGTTGATGGCGCCTCCATGGCCCGCTCCGTTAACGACCATATATGGCACGGGAAGGCGTTGGAGCTCATTACGATCGCCCTCTTCCTCCTGGCATGGGGCGGGGTTGAGTTCCAAGTCCCCACGGTGTGTTTGCCGCCCCAGGATAAGCCCCCGGCGGACGGTGGCATGAAAGATGTTGAGTCCCTGGACCGGAATCAGCCACAGCACCTACGGAACCTCCAGGTGATACTACCCGATCTACTGGACCGCATTATCGGGCTCTACACAAAAGTAGCGTCGGAGAACCTACCGCCCCTACCTCTCTCAGAAGCGATCCTCAGATTTTGCAAGATCCTCTCCGCGCTGCATATTGCGGACGGTACGCTCGGGGAAGACTCGCTACGCATGATGGTCCTCGGAGACGGGCCAGATAAGCCCCTTTCTACATCGGCGAGAGTGACGGTGAAACCAAGCCGACAGCAGATTGTGGCCCTTGTTTTCCGCGCGTTCCCCTCGTCGGGGTCCGAGCTGCTCACCACCACTGATCGCATATCGATATTAAGCGGGATCGCGGCCATTCTAGGACCTCTCGGCCAAAACCGAAAGAAGGGGATGGTGATGCGGGAGCTAGTGTCTGTCCTCATTACTGGTCTCGTGGAAGCGCGGACCCGTGGCGCAGCCGAGGTTGGTATCCATCCGGCGGCGGGTCTGGTGGCCCTCACGGCAGCCGCGGAGGGCCAGAGGAAACCGAATGGATCTGTGGCCCTAGAGCTCCAGGAGGGCGATGTGGAGCAGGGAATCGAGGCATTCCTCGGCGTCTTGTGCAAGACGTACGGCATCGTCGACTTCAATCCCGGGCAACCGTCATTCGGGGCGCGAACCGGAGACGCTGACGACTCGGGCGGCGCGGCTGTCGCGCGGATACGAAGGCAGTCGGCCGCGCGTCTCTTCGGCTTTCCAGAAATCAAGGTCAACGTCCTCCGAGCGTGCATCAACTTCTCCGAAGCGCTTCCTGATTTCAATGGCGTCATGAAGTTCTCGAGCGACCTGATGCGGACGGCGGGTTCAGGAGTTGCGCCTGGCCCTAGGCGGGAAGACGCGTCCCCTGGCATCGCTCGAGACGAGCAGGCCCGTCTCGCTAGCAATATCACGAAGACGTTCGGCCTCTCGAGAAAACTGGGGCTAGATCACGTTACGGCAGAATACTGGGACGAACTGCTGGTGCGCGGCATCGCGCTTGAACCGCTGCCTATCACCAGGGTCCCGATCGCTCACGCCAAGAGCGTTATCCCCGGGGTAACAACGTCGCGTACGTCACAGGACGTTGATCCGTTCATCTATAACCCATTCCTGAAGAAACCTGATGTAGCTGCCGTGAGGCAGACACTAGTTGTTGGCGAGATGGCGACGTTCAGGATCACGTTACAAAACCCTTACGATATCGACCTAGACATCGAGAGTATCAAGGTCCATGGAGAGGGGATCGACTTCGAACCTAGCACTGAGAGCACGGTCATCGGGCCTTATCGGACCCAGGTTCTCAAGGTCTCGGGTGTGGCGAGGTCGGCGGGGACGCTAAAGGTGACCGGCGCCGTGGTCCGTGTCCGCGGCTGCCGCGAGAGACGGTTCTCCGTGTTTTCGCAACCCTGGGCACCACAGCGTGACTACAAGGTGAAATCTACCGGCCTAGGCGCTCTCCAACGAAGCCTCGATCTCTCGGGGCCGGCTCCGCCGTCCTTAAAGACTTCGGAACTTAGCCTCAAAGTCATCCCCGAGCAGCCCACGGTGGTGGTCAAGGCAACGTCACTGCCTCAATCCTGCGTGATGATCCTGGAGGGCGAGCGGCAGGTGTTTTCTGTCACTCTTCACAACACCTCCAAGACGACGCCTGTAGACTTTATGCTCTTCTCATTCGAGGACTCGACGCAGGGCCCCCTCCAAGCGGCCCTGACCAACCGAGACTCGACACCGACGGAGCTTTACGAGTACGAACTGATATTAATGAAGAAGCAGGCGCTGAAACTGCGCAAGAAGAATAAGGACGGGAGATATATCGCGCCCGGTGGCACGGCCACGTTCGAGTTTGAGGTCCTCGGCAAGGCGGGGCTGACCAGCGCGGCCATCCAGATCGACTATGCCCATCTAGGAGTGCCGCTGGAGGAAGTCGTCGACGAGTTCCACACGCGGCGGGTTAGCGTGCAGCTCACCGTGACGGTGAACGCCAGCGTGGAAATTTCACGGCACGACGTCATCCCGCTACACGGAGAACTTCCCCAGGCGCTCTGGAACCGGGTCAAAAAGACGGACGCGGAGACTTCCGCGCCGGCGGATCAGTACTGCCTCCTCTCGCTAGACCTCGTGAACGTGTGGCCCAGCACGATGCTCTTCCACATCAAGGGGGAGGACAACGTGGATATCGAGGAGTATATCCTTCCTGGCAACACCACACGCGTCGTGGTGCCGGTCCGGCGAATCTTCATCGAGGACCCGCACGCATCGATACCGGCACTCAACCCGAAGCGGAACCGGCAGTTCGTTGTCAGCAGCAGCAAGACGACGCCCGACTTCGAGCGCGGCGTGCGCGAGGCGTTCTGGTACAGGGAGAAGATGCTCGACACGCTGCGGGCGACGTGGAAGACTCTCACGGGCCCCGAGCGCGAGGGGGCTGTCGAGCTGCGGGCGATCAGGCTCAGCACGCGCATGGTGGACGCCATCAAGGTCGAGGAGGTCGGGATCTCGGTCTCGGTCTCGGGCTCCGAAGAAGGAGGAGACGAGGCCGGCACGATGTACGTGGACGACTTTGCCAAGGTTCGGGTGCGGGTGGAGAACAGGACGGGCCGGTTGATATACCCCCTCGTGAGGCTGATGCCGGCGCTCTGTCACCGGCCGGGCAACGTGGCGCTGGACCACGCGAGGAAGTTCGCGTGGAACGGGACGCTTCAGCAGGTGCTGCCGCTGCTGGGGGCCAGGAGCAGCGCGGAGGTGGTGATGGGGGTCACGGCGCTCTGTAGGGGCCAGTTCGAGATCACGGCTTCGGTGGAGGAGACGATGGTGTGGCGGGACGCCGAGGAGGAGGAGGAGGTGGAGAAGAGGGAAAGTGGTGGTAGGAAGAGGGCGGATACGCAGAGCATGGTTGATGCGGTCATCGGGAAGAGGGAGAGGAGGATGTGGCATGCCAGGAAGGCGTGCGTTGTGATGGTGAGGGATAGGGAGTGAGTGAGTGAGTGAGATGGTGTATGACTGCGATGGATGAGCGATGAGATGAGATGAGATGAGATGAGACGACGGATTCATGTGCGTATTTGAGTGATGTATAGGGGGAGGCCGGCCATGCTCGATTGGACTGGGTGTGCAATTGGCTGCTGGCATATTATTCTACATTTAATTTCCAGGGGGGGTACATTTTCATCCAGCCCTGACAGGGTCTATGCCGCTTGGGTGGACTATTGTTCACTCAAGGCGCTGAGCATGTCTCAGCTCGCAGAGCTAGCGAGCCGCGGGTGTCATAGTAACAACGCGTGATGGGTAACTGTGGCGGTTTTTTTTTCGTTCTTTTTTTTTTCACTCACTCCACCTCTCCAGTTCCAGCTCCAGCTCCAGCTGCTCTAGTTAGAGACAGATCCAACCTACCCCGCGAAGTATTCGCTCATATACAAATACTTCATAGCTTGACCGGAAGTTTCCGCTCCTACCCGCTCACCGAGCTTTTTTTTTCCCATTCCCATGTGATAATAATTTATCAAAACCTCCAGCATCGCTCTTAACCAATCCCCGAATCCGGAAGATACCGAGAAAGGAAAAAGTGGAAACAAGAACAGGAACAGGAAGGAGCGAGGACCAAGAAACCAGAAAAGGGCAACAGCCAGCCCAATTGATCGAAATACCCTTGTCCAAAGCTCACGCACGTTCCGACGTCACATTTCCCTCTCCCCCCCCTGGCCGGCAGATCTGTGCCCACTTAGATGGCCACGCCCCGCTCCTGCTCACCATGGCCCGTTCACGCATCCTCTTCCTAGACGCCTACGACTCCTTCACCAATAACATCGTCTCGCTCCTGACCACCCTCCTGGATGCCGACGTCAAGGTCCTCAAGATCGGCGACCCCCGCCTCAACCCGTCCTCGCCCGCCTTCGCGGACGTCTGGCGGCGGGAGCTCCGCCACTTCGACGCGGTCGTGTGCGGGCCCGGGCCCGGCTCGCCCTCCGTCACGAAGGATGTTGGGCTGATGAGGTACGTCTGGGGCCTCGGGGCCGACGACGTACTCCCTGTCCTGGGGATATGTCTGGGGTTCCAGAGCCTCTTGTGTCAGTTTGGTGCTGGGATCCGCCAGCTGCGGGGGGGCTTGCACGGCATGATCCGGGAGATCGGGTCCCGTGGGCTATCGGGGGAGGAGGAGGGTGAGGCTGTCCCGGGGGACCTCTTCAGGGGCGTCGAGCCCTTCAAGGCGACACTCTATCACTCCCTATGCGTGGACATGGGACAGGACGTGGTCTCGTCCTTGGAGTGGCCTGCCAGGAGATGGCGCCCCTTCGCCAGGTGTCCGGACATGATCCCGCTCGCGTGGACCGACGAGCAGAGGGGCGGCGGCGGCGAGGTCGAAAGGATCCTCATGGCCGCAAAGCACCGCGACCTCCCATTCTGGGGGCTGCAGTACCACCCAGAGTCCGTGTGCACAGACGCCGCGGGGCGCGGCGTAATAGAGAACTGGTTTGCCGAGGCGCTGAGGTGGAACCGCGAGCATGGCCGGGCGACGGACGCCTCGAGCGCGCCCCTCGCGCACTTCTGCGTCAGCCCGAGCCACCTCGGCTCCGTGAACATGCGGCGAAAAGAGAGGGCGGTGGGCGCACCGCCCGCGTCAGACAGGTCGGCGACGGGGCCTACCGGCCTCTCGGACTACGGCCTCGGCTGCACGTTCGCCTGGAAGACGATCGAACTGCCCCGCCACGTCGCGGTCCCTGACCTCGTTGAGATACTAGGAGGGGGCGCGAACGACGATGACCAGGTCATCCTCGACTCCTCAAACTGCAACATCTCGCTCCCGAAGTCGGCCGTCGACGTGAGGGGACGGTACAGCGTCGTCGCGACCGACGTGCGGCGGTCCCTCCAGGTACAGTACCGCGCGGGGGACGATCGCATTGGGGTCAGGATGCCCGGCGGGACGGCCTTCGAGGCGCTCCCGCTCGGGGAGAGCTACGGGAGCTTCTGGGAGTTTGCTTCGGAGTTTCTCAGCCGGCGGTGGCTGACTCCCCCCGAGGGGCACGACTCGCCCTTCATGGGAGGCTTCATGGGCTACGTGTCGTACGAGATGGGTCTTCACGACCTAGGGGTCTCGCGTGCGGAGGACCGTGGCGGGAGCAGGCCAGATGTTAGCTGGGTCTGGGTCACGAGGAGTCTCGTGGTTGACCATGTCAGTGGCGTCGTGCACATCCAGCAGCTGCGTCCGGTCGATAGGTCGGCTCGGGGGTGGGAGCGCGCACTGCAGGTGGAGGAGCAGGAAGGAGAAGGGTGGATAGATACTGTTGTGGATCGCCTACGGTCCTCTGAGCTGTGGAAACATGCTCCGGCCGTCGAGAAGGACAGTGGGGCCGTTCCCACACGGGACACATTCAAGGGCGTAAGCTTCAACCTACCGTCCAGGACAGAGTACATGGCCAAGGTAAAGGAATGCCAGGACTACATCGCAGCAGGCGAGTCCTACGAGCTCTGTCTTACCAACGAAGTCCAAATCACAATCCCCAGGTCCCCCTCCGCATCACCATGCAAAAGCGGAGCTGGCCTCAACGGCTCGGGGACGAAAGGATGCGCCTCCCCCCACAATACTACTACGCCCTGGAACCTCTACAAGTCCCTCCGCAGGCGCCAGCCCGCCCCTTTCGGCTCCTACCTCCGCCTAGGCCCCACGACCTTCCTATCCTCCTCTCCCGAGCGGTTCCTGAGCTGTTCCCGCGAGGGAGTCTGCTTCATGCACCCCATGAAGGGCACGGTCAAGAAGTCCGACGCCGTTCGCACCCTCTCCGACGCCGAGAGGTTCCTCCGGATACCGAAGGAGGAGGCGGAGAACCTGATGATTGTGGACCTCGTCCGGCACGACCTGCACTCCGTCTGCGGGCCGGGGAACGTTGACGTGCCGAGGCTGATGCAGATCGAGGAGTACGCGTCCGTGTTCCAAATGATCACCGTCGTCAAGGGCACCCTCCCACGGGTGTCCGAAGGCGGAGACGGATACACAGCAATCGACGTCCTCTCCGCCTCGCTGCCGCCCGGGAGCATGACGGGCGCGCCGAAGAAGCGGAGCTGCGAGATCCTTCGCGGGGTAGAGGGCGGCAGGGAGAGGGGCGTCTACTCGGGGGTAACGGGGTACGTCGATGTCTCGGGGAAGGCAGACTGGAGCGTGAATATCCGGTGTCTGTTTAGGTACGACGACGAGTGCGCGCCGGGATGCCGAGGGGGCGACTGCGAGGCGGGGGAGTGTGAGGCCGGGGGGGTGTGGCATGTCGGGGCCGGCGGGGCGGTCACGACGCTGAGCACGCCGGAGGGGGAGTGCGAGGAGATGTTTACCAAGCTGGAGGGGTCTCTGGGTTTGTTTGGGGGGGTATAGCGTTTGCAGGCTAGGGGGGTAGATTGATTCGGCAACAGGGGATTAGGAGTTTGGGATATTGGGATAGAGAATGGTGGGCTAGAGAGAGGTATATTCACCTCGGATCAGGGCACCGTTGATGGATTACGATAGAATTAGACATAGACACATCTCCAATCGATCCATGACGCATAGCTCCAACCGAGAGGGAAGGCACCAACTGAGAGGGAATACCCCGGACATGCGTAACGGTACTTATAGTACCTAGGCAGCAGAAGACATGAGTGATGAGCCATCATTTGCTGTCATTTCCAGATATTGAGAACCTAGACGTCCCATGCAAACAAACCCCTCAATACAACCCATGACGTAAACACGAAAATGAGCCTGCCGGCATAGCATGACATGTTCAAGCAATAAAGAAGCTTCAGTATCGTATACGGTACACACAAACCGCCCTACCCTAATCGGCCCATATTCCAGCCTCCCACTCGTCAACTTGGGCCCGGGAATCATCAGTCTCTTTGTCGAGGGAGAGGTGTGCCCAGTCATAGTCCTGCCACCACCCTTGATACTACGTCAACTACCGCCAGTTCATAGTCCGTCTTTCACCCCTAAAACTCCTGCTCTTCTTGGAAGAACATGCCGAAGCTGATGATGGTGCCGTAGATGAGGAGCCCGCCCGCTATCGACATGATCATGGCCTCGGTCCTGATGAGTTCCGCGTGTTCTAGGACGACGGGGAGGGCTATATACGTCAGTCAGTAGCCCGCCCATGCAGTAATTTTGTAGCACTGGTGCCTCCCTCCGCCTTGAGAACCCTACACTCGCAGCGAGGGGTAAGTGCTAGGGGAGGACAAAAGCGGATAGCGAAAGAGGAACAGTCGGGAGAGAAAATGGAAGGGAGGGGGGAAGAAGCGCAGCCTTACCAATGCCCATCACAACTAGGAACCCTGTGCAGAACTTCCCCAGGTCCAGGACGGCCGAGCCGGAGCTCTCGAAGTCGTCTGGGTTCGCGCAGTGGCCGCAGACCCAGTTGGGCACGGGGGCGAGGACGAAGGTGGCGACGACGAGGAGCGGGTAGTAGTCCTTCCAGAGTGCGCACGAGAGGATGACGAGGAGGAAGCCGAGGGCGAGGACGAAGGAGAGGGCGATGATGGTCTTGAGGCCTGCGGGGGGCATTTTGGGCGGTTGTTGTCGTGTGTTTTTAATGGGGTGGGAGGGTTGTTTTTCTTTCTTCGTTGGGGATTTAACTTCGAGAACTTCGAGATTCGGAAGATCGAAGAGGCGCAAGGGTTGTTTCGTCTTCGGCGCTATCGGATCGTGGGTAGTTCGGGAGTTGGGGCAGACAGGCAGCCGTTAAAGATGTGTGGAATCGGGAGAAGGGGGTATCGGCCGAGCAGCGATGGAGGATACAAGTTCCGTCGCTTTCTTCGCTATGTGTCGGTTCAGGGGGGGTGTGGATTAGGAGCGGACGGTGACGGGGAGGGGCGGAAAATGGTTGCGAAGGCGGAGCTTGCGTGGAGCTATCGATCGCAGGTTGCCGTCATCACGGGCCCTGCGCTCGCCTCGTGCGGTCAGGTTCCGCCGCAAACCCCAGTCGATGACTAAGCTCCGGATTAACATAGGCCCGACTACGGCTGTGAGTGGCAGGCTCGATACCAAATACAAGGTACCTCTGGGGCGGGTTGCGGGGCCAAGCTACAGCCAGTAAGAGTGCAGCTTGGGCCAGAGCAACGACAGCTTGAGCTGCCTGGGCAAGTCCGCGCCTTGCCTCGCCAAACCATCCAGCGCTGTCCCACCAACACAGCGAACGCGAACATCCCCTCCGTCTCCACCTCAACTCTTCTTCCAAAGCCACGACGCAGCAGCAAAAAAGACGGTTTCAGGACCCATTGGTGTTCCTAAGATCCCTCCACCCTCCCGGACGGAACCCTACCTAAGAATCCCTCTGACCGCCGCCGACCAAATCTCGCCGCGGCTTTGACCTCGACTTCGAATCTCGATACCTCACACCTAGCGGAAACGGTGGTCCTCCTCCCCCCGGTCTTCACTTCACAATGTTCAGGAACAACTACGATAACGACACGGTGACCTTGTATGCCTACTCCTCTCCCGACCATGACCAATGCCTTGCTTGGGGGACGGACCACGGACCGTTTCTGGATACCCCATTCGCGCATGGCTATACTAGGTCTTTGGCTAACCTCTAGCTAAATATAGCTCGCCGCAGGGTCGCATCTTCCAGATCGAATATGCCTCCGAGTCCGTCAAGCAGGGATCCGTAGTCGTCGGTCTCACCAGCAAGACGCACGCCGTCCTCTGCGCGATCAAGGTACACCTACCTACTTTTGCCTACCTCGCACGCTTCCACGCTTCCACGCTTCCACGCCTCTCACACCCTCAGTCTACCTGCCATCCCCCCTTTTTCTTCTACTTGATCTCCCTTACAGTCCCAGCCGCTAACCAACCTCTCTCTCCCCCATTTCACAGCGCAACGCCGAGGAGCTCTCCTCGTACCAGAAGAAGCTATTCGCCATCGACGAGCACATCGGCATCGGCATCGCCGGCCTCACCTCGGACGCGCGCGTGCTCTCCAACTTCATGAAGAGCCAGTGCCTCAGCCACCGCTACACCATGGGCCGCTCCCTCAAGGTGTCGGACCTCGTCAGCATGATCGGCGAGAAGGAGCAGTACAACACGCAGCACTACGGCCGCCGCCCCTACGGCGTGGGCCTCCTCGTCGCGGGCGCCGACAACGAGGGCCCCCACCTGTTCACGACCCAGCCTTCGGGCCTGACGGAGGAGGTCGTGGCCTTCGCGCTCGGCGCGAGGTCCCAGATGGCGAGGACCTACCTCGAGAAGAACATGGAGGCCTTCGAGGCGTGTAACAGGGAGGAGCTGATCGCCCACGGCCTCAACGCGCTGAGGGAGAGCCTCGTCCAGGACAAGGAGCTCACGGTGGACAACACCTCGGTGGCCTTCGTCGGCGTCGGCCCGAACGGGAAGGTGGTCGACCCGTTCAAGGTGTACGACGGCCAGGACGTCAAGGACTGGGTCCAGGCGGCCAATACGGAGGAGGGCGGAGACGGAGAGGGGATGGAGGTTGACGGTTAGGCTGCTGGCGCGTTGTAGCAAAACAGACACGAGCCGGGGATGGAGAAGGGGAAGGGGAAGGGCAGCGAGGTTAATGTACAATTAGACGATCTTCTGAGGTGCCTGTGAAATGCAAGCTTGCTCGGGGGTAGTAGTAGTTCCCATCCTAGGCCTCACCAAGTTCGGTTACCCCGGGCTTTTTTACAAACCCCGAAGCCACTCCTTTTCCGTTTCAGACGTCAGCGCCTAGAGGGTGTCCAGGCGTCGCACGCTGGGACAAACAGGGCGCATCGTCATCAAAGGGACAAACTCTCTATGTAGCACGAGTGCATCTAACCGGGTAGTCCCCGCCCCCTTTTCCGCCCTCCCGGCATGATTTTTAGCTGTCTAAACCACTAGATATAGACGCCTCCTCCTTCTCTTCCCTTCCGCTTCTTTCCCCTCATCTCTTCTAGGCTCTATAACATCGCAAGAAGAAGAATGAACAGGAACAAAACCGAAGAAAAAAAAATCACAGAGTCCCCCACTCCAGCTTCAGCGTATCCACCGACACCTTATACCCCAACAGCGCATTCAGCGCGCCCTCCGCGTCCTCCGCCGTGGCCAGGATGTCCTTGTTCGCGCCGCTGATGAACCCGGACTCTGAGCTCTTGCGTATCCACTCCACGATGCCGTCGTAGAAGCCGTCGACGTTGAGGAGGCACATGCCCTTGTTGTGGATCCCGAGCTGGTTCCACGTCGCCGTCTCGAAGATCTCCTCCATAGTCCCGTAGCCACCCGAGAGGGCGATGAAGCCGCTCCCCGGCCCCCCCTCGAAGACCTCCTGCGCCATGAGCTTCTTGCGCGTGTGCATGTCCGGGACGACGGTCGTACGGCCGAAGACCTGCTCGGCAGGGAGGGAGGGGATCTTGGCGTCCGGGGCGCCGTTCGTCTTGGAGAGGTCGCGCTCGTAGCGGACTAGGGGCTCTGGGATGATGCCGTGGACGGAGGAGGGGCCCGAGAGGGAGACGAGGGTGCGCGCTACTTCGCCCATGATGCCGATGGTGCCGCCGCCGTAGACTGGAGCGGGGAGAGAGAGTTGTTAGCTGCGGGGTGGGGCAGATAACTAAGGGGATCCGCGAAAGGAGAAAGGGGGGGTACAGATGTGGCGGCGAAGGGGGCGACGGGGCTAGGAAAAGGGAGAGGGAGGAGACTCACCCAGCGCAATGTTGCGCTTGGCCATGGCGTGGGCGAGCTCGCGCGCCATGGCGAGGTGCCGCGGGTCATTGCCCGGCGACGCGCCGCAGTAGACGGCGACCTTGGTCTGTGGGACGCTTCCGTTGGACATTGCGCTTTGGTGTGATACGTGTACTCGTCCTTCACCGTGAATAATAGATGTATATATATGTATCGTCCTGGGCAGGACGAGGGTATATACGTTTCTTTGATAGCCAAAGGGCGTATATTCCAGGCGGTACGAGGGTAACAGTGTATGTATATGTGTGTATGATATACCCACTTCTTCGTAGTATCGTGGTCGTCGTCGAGTGCGAGAGAGGCGGAGCGAGATGTGAGATGCGCGAGGTGGCTACCAGTACCAAGGTATGACTATTAAAGTTGTATATCAAAAGCTATAGTGGGGGTGGGTTGAATGGAGGGGTAGATTATTATTCACGAGTCAGAGTACGTTAGTGTGGTGTAAGCGGGCAGCGTCGGAATCTACAAATCTACATGTGGGGCAGAAAGCCGACATAGAGATCAATGTAGCATTTGAAAGGTCCCCGACGGGCGTCACCGAATAAGCATACTTAATGAGGGGGAACGATTTCCTGGCTGGCTGGCCCGGACGACTGCGTGTGACTGATCCTGCTAGTCAGCTTAGCCCAAAAGACCTAATAGTTTATAACTCTTCCAAACGAAACAGGCCCACCAATAAAGGACAGAAGGGAGATACCCGGTGAGGAGCTGAGAGACCCGGATCATCCGAACAAGGCAGTCGAAACTCACCTCTTGCAGCTCGCAACCTCCCTGCCTCTTGAGTGCCTTGAGAGTGTGTCCCCAGCATACAAAATTAACCAGCCTCTGCAATGACACCTTTGCACGTCATTGAAGGAAGGGTCCCCCAACGCATCTTGGGATGACGTAGAAGAGAGACAGACGTGGCGGGCGACGCACAATGTCCTGGCGCTCAATAACCCGCGTCGAGTCAGGCAGCCGCGCGCATACTTGTACCTCCCTATTTCGTCGGGCTGGACCGCATGGAGGCCATTCGCTGCAAAGTGGTGTTGTGTCCGCCGCATTACTGTTGGTGCCCGCCGCATTGCTGCTATGCCCACTCACATCTCGTCTTGAAGAGAGGAGAGGCCAATGCATCAAGGAGCCTCGAGACACATCCCATGTCGAGGCATTCAGAGCCCCCTCTGAAGGGAAAATTTCGACCCCTATTTCAACCTTCATGTTGAAATCCGGACAATGGGTAACCCACAACATGACGAGCAAAATAGTCTTTATTGATATCCTAGCGCGGAAAAAAAAGGGGGAGTAAAGAGTAAAAAAAAAAGGGGGGGCATGTCACAGTCGGCCCGGAACACCGGACAACCGGAAACACCCAACAGTAAAAAGGCAGGGCTCGCATGCTATTATACCAGCGCCAGAGTATTATCCTTCCTGATCCTCCCTATGATCCCCAGTGCCGCCTCTCCGCCCGCGACGGCAGGTCCCTTGGCGATGATCTGGGCTTCGTTAGCATCTTCTATCCGAATCAAATAGAAAGAGAAAAGGACGAGGAGGAAACGACCGAAAAAAAAAAGGGGGGGGGAAGGAGGCTTGAAGGGTTACTACGTAGGGGGAAACTCACCTCTCCCTCGACCTTCTCATCCGTGACCTTATACGCCCCGCTATCCCGCAAGATAATCTCCGTGGAGACCGTGGGCGGCCCAAAGTGCGAGCCGCCGCCCTCGCCGCTAACCCTGTAGTCGAACGCCCACGTCTGCGCCACCGCGCCCGCGACCCTGGCCGCCGTGAGCGCGTACACGATCCGCGCCCCGAGGAACACCCTCAGGTCCGCCAGCTGCGCCTCCGAGAGCGTCGCGTCCTCGCCGCTGGCGCGCGCCCCTACGTACACCAGCCTCAGCCTCGACGGGCTCGTGCCGAGGGCCGGGCGGGCCGACGCCGTGGAGCGGGCCGCGAGGGACGTCGGGGACGGGAGGGCGCCCTGGGCCAGCGTGCGGAGCAGCGAGCGGTGCGCGGCGGACAGGATGGCGGAGTCGAGCTTCGCCGCCGACTCGGCGTGGATCTTGGCGAGGGACTTTGGGCTCGCGACGAGGATCGTGGGCGTGAGGCCCTGTGTGGCGAGGACGAGGTCCGTGGACCTGCCCGCCACCGAGTTGAGCGCGACGGACGCGTGGCAGAACAGCCCCGTCAGCGTGACGACGAGCGTGTAGGCGCTCGTGAGCGAGTCGGCGGGCAGAAGCACGTCCGTGGGTCCCATGCGCTGGTTGGTGGGCACGCTGCCCAGGATCCCCGCCATGCCGGCCACGATGTTGGCCTGCGTGAACCGCACCATCTCCTCGAGCGTCCCCGGCTTGCCCTGCCAGAAGGTCACGATGTCCTTCGGCTCACCCCCCTCCTCCGGCAGTTCCCTACCGATATCGACGGGCGTCTCGTCCACGATCTCCCGCCACGTGGCGACGTTCACACTGCCGCCCGTGCCCTCGGGCACCTCGTTCCAGTCCATGTGTGCGGACCCGTCGTCGACGACCCAGATCAGGTTCCGCAGGGCCGGGTAGGTCTTGACGACCGAGTCGAAGGAGAAGGTCCCCGGCGCCGCGATGACGGTGTCGGCGGCAGACCGGCGGAGCATGCTGACAAGGGAGTCGGCCGTCACGTCGAAGGGGATGAGGATCGTCGTGAGGTTCGGGTAGAAGGAGCACGCGAAGAGCGTGACGAGGAGCTCAATGCTGTTGGGGAGGTATATGGCCACGCGGATGCCGCCGTGGTGTGAGATGTGCTGCCCGATGAGGTTGATCTGCCTCGTAATGTCCTCTTCAGAAAGTGCCACCAGTTAGCATCGCCCCGCACTTCATTACTCCAGCCAGCCGGGACAGTCAAAGGGGGATGTCTCCCACTCACCGATGCTGTGTTCCTTAACCTTCTCCGTCCCGTGTATAGTCAAGAGCTTCCCCCTGGCACCGGCCTCATCTCCCTCCACGACCGCCCTCCACACGTCTCGCAGGTCCCCATCCCTCCCCCTGGCCCACTTCGACTCCCCCTTCTTCCTCACCTCCAGCCCGCGCCTCAGCTCCCCGCCCCCGAGTTCCGCCGATCGGTAGAACGCGCTCTCGCCCTCCTGCCTCACCATGTTTGGCAGGCTCTGCCTCGCGAGGCGGAGGGGGTGCGTGTCGGGCTCGACCCCCGTAGCGACGGCGTAGGTTACCCCCGCCGCGAGGAGGCCGGCTAGAGCCGTTGTGTAGATATTCCATTGGGCGAGCGGCGACGTGAGGGATTCGTCCAGGCTAACCATTATGTTGTCGAAGGCGCCCATGCTGACCCAGGCTTTTCGTAGAAGTGGGAGTTGTGTGGGTATATGGCGGTGTTCTGCGGGTGTGCACTCGCTAGCCTGTCCTGGCCAGCAGTATACACAATAAGACTGATGATTCGCTCGCTCTGGTGGAACAAATGGAAAACGCGAGAAATACGAGCACACAAGGAAAGGGTCGGCACGGGAGAATGCGGATGGATCGTCTTTGGTTTGGTTTAGGTTGTTGGTTGGGCACTCCGCTTGTCGGAAGGGCAAGACGAGGGTCAGTGTCGGCTGTCCGCAGTGCTGACAGACTGGAGCCGAAGTGGAAGCCGGTACTTGCTACTTGTACAGACAACTCGTTCCTTGACGTGTTTCCAATCCAGCAGCCAATCAGAACAGCGACATGCCATAGCTCAACGACCAGTCAGACAATAATAACTACGCCACGGCGGGAAAAGGGTCCTGGCGTGGAACTCAGCTCGCGAATATCACAATACCACCTTAAAATGAGGCCGCCAGCCAAAATGTCCTCCCTGCGATGGGATCCGAACCGTGACATTCACAACGGATGGGACGAAATATGGACACAAAAAATCACAGGCACAAAAAGGGCGTATATACGAGGATGTTTAAAAACTGACAACTGAATTCGTGTTTTTGTTTGCTTGACTTCTCAGTCGTGACTGGCTATCTAACCTCGGCACTTCCTAGACTCTCCGTCTCTGCTCCATCCAGACGAGAACTGACCACTCGCCATCTCACCGACGAGTCGTGTCCGTCCGGAAAAGAGTATCAAAGATTCCCGTGCCTGCCGAGTGCCGTGCCTGCGTATCCGTCGCCTTTCGAGAGCTGCAGTGAAAAAGGACCTTTGTAGCTCGGGGTATCATCTCCTCCGTCTTGAGCCGTCATCAAAACCCCCCGCTCTAGAAAGAAGATCCTCTTCCTCCTTCATCAATGCGCTATGTCCCTCGGTCCGCCGTGGGGACCTAATGCATATGTCCCTCTCGAAAACAACGTGTAAAAAGCAACCGTCCTATGTCCTGATAAAACCAGTGTATGCTCATGCCGCTCTCTATTATCGTCATGCGTAGAGATTCCTCTGCCGTGAGAGAGAGACCGCCGAGCACCGTCGACCTGGCAAACCGAGATATCAAACTTTTGTCTATGATGGGGAAAATGAAAAAGGAAAAAAAAAAAGAACAAGAGAAACGAAAAAAAAAACAATGTCGTGAAGCACGGCGACGCCGTGACCCTTCCTCTATCGTGAAACGAAAACGGCAAAAATGCCGTCCCTCCGATGGAGGGAAGACTCGCGCAACTGAAATGAGACCAGAAAAACATTATCATCGTGATGCAATGGCGTAAGAAGATCCGGTATCGTGATGTATGGTGAACCCGAATCGGGTAAGGTAACACGTCACGTTTGGCGTTCAACGCGTCGTGTAATGATGTTCGTCGTCGCAGTTTCTGAAACGAAGTCTAAGGGTATCAAGCGCAACGTCCGGGTGACCTCAAGGGAGGCAAAAAGCGCATCATCGTCCCTCCGATGCTACCTTTCCGATCCTCTCCAGGGTCCTGGGACTGCATCGATGCTTCGGGTCCAGGACTGCCGTGTCGAATGGCGCAAAAGAAACTTGCAAGAAAACAGGAAACCAATTAATGGACGAATAAGAGGAAAAGAAAAACTGAACGTGCGCCCCCGCGCCCCCAAACCGCCCATGACGATCTCCCGAGTATATTTCAACTCGGATTGGGAGGGGACCGCCAGTGATGGTCTCTGAGACCAATGGATCAAACAAGATATCATCCTGCCGACCAGCTGCTATCTCAAAGACCAACCAGGTCATGGTTGTTTACCACCAAGACTGGCCACCAGCGCCGCCGGGGTTGCCATAGCCGCCGCCGCCGCCGCCACCGCCGTAGCCGCCGCCATAGGAAGGAGCAGGACCGCCGCCGAATCCGCCGCCGCCGCCGCCGCCGCCGTAGCTGGGAGTGGGAGCGCCGCCGTAGCCGCCGCCGTAGCCGCCGCTGCCGCCGCCGAACCCGCCGCCACCACCGCCGTACTTGCGGAAGTCGCGGCTAGCGCCAGCGTTACCACGGCCACGAGAAGACCCGCCACCGCGGCCACGACCACCACCGCCGTAGCTAGACTCGCGGGCAATAGTCTCAAGGAAGGCGGGGACCTCCTGGTTGGCCTCCTTGAGGAGGTCGATGAGGCCGCGAACAACACCTCGGTTTCCACGGTTGAAGAAGGCGGTGGAGATACCGGTGTTTCCGGCACGGCCGGTACGACCAATTCGGTGAACGTAGTCATCGATGTCGGTGGGCAGGTCGTAGTTGACGACGTGGGTGACGTTGGGGATATCGAGACCACGGGCGGCAACAGCCGTCGCCACGAGGATGGGGCAGCGTCCGTTTCGGAAGAACTCGAGGGCGCGCTCACGCTCGCGCTGGGTGCGGTCGCCGTGGATCGAGGTGGCAGGGAAGCTCTGCTGGATCAAGAAGTCCGACAGAGAGTCGGCCATGCGCTTGGTCTCGACGAAGATCAGAGTCAAACCAGCGCCGTGGGTGTGGAGAATGTCGAGAAGAACAGAGCGCTTGTCGACGTCCTCGACGTACTCGATCTTCTGAGTAATGTTCTCAGAGGTGGATCCAACACGACCGACCGAGAGGAATATGTAATCCTTCAGGAAGTCGCGGGCGAGAATCTGGATGTCCCGGGGGAAGGTAGCCGAGAACATGAGCGTCTGGCGCTGCTGCACACCAGGCATATCCTCTCCCTCGACAATGCGGCGAATCTGGGGCTCGAAACCCATGTCAAGCATACGATCGGCCTCATCCAACACGAGATACTTAATGCACTGAAGGGAGATCCTGCCGCGCTCGATGAGATCCACCAAGCGGCCGGGGGTGGCGACGAGGAGATCGCAGCCGCGCTCGATCTGACGAAGCTGGCTACCAATGTCGGCACCACCGTAGACGACGCAGGGGCGAACCCAGGACCGGTAAGTGAACTTGCGGGACTCATCGTAGATCTGAGAGACAAGCTCGCGGGTGGGGGCGAGGATCAGCGAGGTGGGGAAAGCCTTGCGCTGATGGCCGGGCATGGACGGGACGGGCGAAGGGCCGGTCTTGAATGCCTGGGCGAGGATGGGGAAGAGGAAACCACCCGTCTTTCCTGAGCCGGTCTGGGCACAGGCCATCAGGTCACGACCACCCATGACGATGGGGATCGAGTACTTCTGGACAGGCGTGGGGACGGTGTACCTGGCCAGGGCGATGTTCTCGAGGAGGTGGGGGTCGAGCGGGGGGTTGGTGAACTCGACGACGGGCTCGGGGACGTTGTCGCCGGAGGCCTCGACGGGGATGTCGTTGTACTTCTCGAAGTTAAGACCGGTGTGCTGCTTCGTAGGGTCGTTCGGGACGCCAAAGAGTTCGCGCTCCAGGTTGGCGTTGGAGGAACCGGGAATGTGCTTTCCGTTGACCCACTGACCAGCACCGGGTCCACCGCCACCGCGGCCACCAGCACGTCCACCGTATCCGCCGCCGTATCCACCCCTGTTACCGCCATCGCCGGTCCACCGTCCACGGTTGCCGGAAGAGTAATGCGAGGAACCGCCGTCCGGGCCTCCCCAGCCTCCGCCGCCGGCAGAGGGGCGCGCGTTGTAAGCATTGTTGCTAAATCACCAACAGTCAGTAACGTCGCACATTTGACGCGTCGAGAATAGTTGATTCTATTTTCAACCAAGCCGGGGGAGGGAATGAGGACATACCTAGACCAGGCACTGTTGTTCAGTCCGTTGGCGGGAGGACCGCCGGCAGCGGGACCAGCCGAGGTACCGTTGGGGGCAGAAGCGGCCTGGGGGCCGCCCATCTTTCCTCGCATGTGCGGGGGGATGTAGGAGCGACCACCGGGGGCCTGGGAGTCGAGGCTAAGGCTCCCGATGTTGAGGTTATCAGCCATGATGGAAATGGGTGATTGTTGATGGGATGGAAGGTTGTTGGTAGTGATTCGTGATGGTCGAGATTTCGAAGGAAGGAGGTGGATCTGTCGTTGAAGGGAAGGAGAGGGTGAGACTCTCGAACTCTTCTCTGAAGTTATTAGGTGGAAGATAAAATTCGTGCGGCTGAAGGCACACGAGATGATACCAGAAAAAAAAACAGAAAGGTTTTGTATTTCCCCTGGAAAGAAGAAAACAAATTTCTTCAGAAAGGAAAGACAAAAAAGGATCAAAAACGTCCAAGGAAAATAGCTCGAAATAGAGACGCGTTTATTACGGCTCCGGTCTCCTCGAAGTGGATGGTGGTGATGATTCTGTTTGAAGCGGGAGAGAGAGAGATGGGGGGAGGTGTGGGAAGTGAAGGAGTGGAGGAAGGAGGCCGGGAGAGGGAGAAAGTTTTTGTTCTTTTAAAAAGTCAGCACCTTCCGTGGTAGGATAAAATTTCTCGCAGCCAGTGAGAGACAGTGCAAAAGGTTTCGGGCTCAAGGCTGACCCAAAAGGGCTAGTGGGAAGAGGCACTGGCCACGCCGCGCCTTAGTGGGTCGGCAACCCCACGCCTGCATCTGAGCTGACTGAGAGGTTTTCGCAGCGGAAGAGGGCCCCCTGGCCCTGCCAGCGTAGGAATACCGTCATGTCTACAAGTAGCTAGCCAACCAGACAGCACAGGCCGCATTGAGGCAAGTGGCAGCGGCAGCGGCAGGGCGAGTGGCGGGTGGCGGGTGGCGAAACCTACAACCACAAGCACGTCGGAACGAAGCCTCTAGAACGTAAAGCGAACCTTACTTCACCCTCCCGGGGACACCGTCCCGTACTGTTGGGCGTCGCAGAATAGAGTTTTCGGTTAGGCCCAGCAGGGGTGATCTGCTTGTAATATGTATGTGGCTGAAATTGAGGATCCAGGCAACAGACAGTCCCTGCTTGTGATACGGCAACGGAGGGCAGGTCCCTTCCCCCTGGCTTTATTTTTGGCTAGCTCCTCCCTCGCCTCTCGGTAGTAATACATAGCTAATATTCGAACCGGGCTTTTCGTCATATATACACATACACCCAAGTATTGTGGTCCCATGGTTTGGGGGTTTGGGGGTCTGGGGGTCAACACATTATGACAATGGAATGTATGGGGGTCCGTCCGTCCGTGGGGGTGGTTGGAGGAGGGTCAGATGCCGAGAGATCGAGCCTGCCCCGAGCTGAGGAATTCTCCTCGCCATGATGTCGTGGTACGTCTCAAACGTGGCAACCGCTCCTTCCCCCACACCTCCTATTCCACGTCACACTGTCCTTCACGGAGTACTTCGCACTTCAGCGTTCCTCCCAATACCGTCACGTGAAGGCGAGTTGGTGCCTCCCAGCCTATGTATCCTATTTTCAACAGTGTCGGGACATCCTTGTCCAGGTTCGATCAAGACCCTCTTGCTCCCCCAAACTTGACTTCGATTCAACGTCGATATAACTACCCATCACTGTTGACCTCAGCTTCAATGGAGCCTGAAATTCCATAAATGATTTCATTGAAGGTGTTCCTAACAAGGACACCGCCGATCAATGTGATAAAGGTTAGCTGCGATGCTCGGCCGATATTACGACCTCAGTCTCTGCCATCGCAAGTGTCCGCCTCGCCACAGTCGGCTCGATACCAGGCAGACAAATCCTGCCAAATGCAGGCGGGAGGATCTATATGGTTAGATTAATACGGGGTAACATGCGTCAGTTAGGTCCCAGATAGGGACAATTTCAGAACTCCGGATGGCAGGCGGCGCCATGTTCCAATGTGGAAGCAGCAGCGGACCGCGGGACCGCTAAAGGTAGATAGAACCAGTTAATGAAATATCCCACGCGAGCATAAGTTTGTTGGTAAAAACAAGTTGCGCCCCCTTTCTCCGTTACGGAAAAAGGGTGAATAACGCCGACAACATGAAGCGCGTCCACAATAATTACTATCATCCAGGATGGAGTCCAAACATAACTTGAAATCCAGCAGGCTCTTCATAGGCAAGATGTGGGGCAATCCGTTTCTTCAGTCTCCCGACTGTCTTATAAACCTGTGAAATACTACACACAATCGGAATTGTACTTCCAACCCCGCAGCTTATGTCTGGTGATGATGCTCCGGTCAGTGGGGCCGAAATGCGGCCCAAAATACTCCACTTCCACCGACGTATGCAAACCGTGCCCGGGCAAACATTCGGGATACCGAATTCCCACATCAAATCCATTACGCCGCACTCGTCACGGACCAGCAGCCAAGACATGGTATTCCACTCACATGGACTTTCCCCAACCAACGACATCCCCCATTTTGTAAGGAAGATTCGGGTCTTCGTCGGGTAGCATTGACAAACCCATCGTCGTCCAATGTCTTATACGGTTGACACCATTCGGAAGGCCGCCAGTTGCTCGACGGAGAGGTGGCTCATTTCCGCACTTAGCATCATCTACACGGCGGAAAAGGATCCGTTCAGCTTATCCGTCCCATGGGAGTGAGGGGGGATGTGAGCTAAGCCAACCAGACCGTCGTCACTAACAGCCTGTACCTAGACTTAGGGACCCCCCCAGATCGTTCATGAGGTAAAGAAAAGCTTTTGGTAGATTCCCTCGAGAAGCCGTTGATCAACGCGTAGCGCACTATCGGGCGTTGAGACCTGCCATAGAAAGTAGATCGTCCTTTCGAAAAGGTCCCGAAGCTTATTCCTGTCTATCTCCTTGCGCAGGAAGGGATCGCGGTAGCAGGCGGCCAGGACCACGAGATTGCCCCATTGGCTTCAAAGGCAGGCGAACATGCTGTTAGCTCGGACACACATATACACACACATACTCTCTCTCCATAGAGAGTGTCGTAAAACAGTAAACGCCGCCGCCGGATAGGTGTTAAAGAAAACTCGGGAGGAAATTCAATCTGTGCGACTTACGCGTGGGCGGTACCGAAGACATTTGTTATGATGGGCCGCTTGAATCCCAGGCCGTGAAACGCCTGCGTGCTCTCAACGAGGGCACGGATTCCTTTTCTGGCATACTCCCACACTCCTTGAGGGAGAGATTCGACCTGGTTGATAGTGTCCGGCTGAAGATCCTCGTACAAGATGACGATTGGCCGCCTTAGAGCAGCCTCTTGGTACCGGAGCTTGTACGACAGGTCGAGTATCAGCTTGATACACGGCCGGTACGTGACCACCTGCGAACCCCAATACTTGGCCCGAAGCCGGGCCGACAATATGTCGGTAGCTGGCGGGTCGTTCTCGGTGAAGGTGTGGGTGTTCGGAACCCACTTCAGGCCCGCGACGAGATCCCGTGCCTTCCTGACCTCACGCAACAGATCTGGTGGGTCAACGGGGGAAGTGGTAATGGTGTAGATATCGCTGTGGATCCAGTTCAGATGTCTCCTGAGATACAGCTGCGCGATGTAACTACGCATCACGCTGTTTGCTAACTTCGATGCACTGGGCTCTCCCTGTATCCAGCTCCTAAGCCACACGTCGACGTTGGGGTAGGGAAAGTTGTTGTCCAGTCTCAGAATGCCAGACTGGTGGCGTGGAATCTCGGCAATAATATCGCTAGGTGGAGTTTAGTGAACGGGATCTAGTACAAGGCCCGGCGCGCCATTGGACGAGAAGGGGAAGCAGAGGCAGATTAAAGGCACAAAGTATTTAACTTTTTTTGGCTGTAGCATTACGTACCTTTCAAGCTGGAGCCCTGTCCAAAAGGCGAACAAGAGGCGATTTTCTTCAAGACTCGGCTCCTGTGAGCCGAGAGCCGAGAACCGTTCGAGAGATCTATGAACCGATTGTTAACTTTGGGGGGCGACCTGAGAGTGCGGATAGGCGTTCGGGAATCCTGGTGTAACAGACGGTCTCAATATATTCATCAATGTCGTGCATCCATCGCGAATATAGGCGTGGCTCTCGACGACTCGGCCAAGCTGTCCATGGTACAGTCCCGCAAAAAGGTTGGCGTAGACGTGGTCCAAAGTAGTGCCACCTAATTCATAGCTGATAATATCCGTAGCCATCTCAAAATATTCTAGTCCAGGGACGGCATCGTACATAGCCCGTACCGAGGAGCCCGAGCCTGCCTCAGAAGAATGCTGGTGGCGTAATGTAGGGCGCTCGGTTTCTTCCAGAATCGACGAGGAAGATGAGGCGCTGGGATGGTACACCCCGGGGAACGAAGCATGCGCTGACGAGCTTGGATCATCATTCCAGATGCCCTGGCTTTGATGATCCTTGCTACAGACAACGTTGGGAATGGACTCCCGGTAAAGACAGATCTTACCCAGAGCCAGGATGGTTAGCACGACGGCATTGCCGATAGTGTGTGCCGGTCTCCCAGTCCTGTATTGCATCTGGCGAGGGCCGGGGCCGGGTAAACGATTCCGCCTTGTCTCGGGGATCTCGAAAGCTGCCAGATGGAGAGGCTGTGGGACAAACGTGGCAGTAGTCGCAAAATCTTTCGACGGTTTCGGGATACTGTCGAGGAAACGTTGGACCATGTCGCGTATTTCCTGGGGGAGAATGATCGGGTGCATGATGTGAATGTTCTGCTCGAAGCTCTTTACATACGTCCATACCGTAGGTTCGCTGAAGTCTGCTGGCCCTCTTTGATTGCGCAGTAGAGTACGAGAGCCCGTGATGCCTTCCGGACGGATGCCGCTCATAGAGCCCGATGAATACCTCTGAGCTGGGGAGCCTGTCGGTGAGCAGTCCACGTCTCTAGGGATCTCGGCCGTCTCGTATATATACATACGCTTCCCCTCGCGGTAGGCAAGCAACAAACCCCGCTGCTCTTCCAGCTGTATAGGGAATTCTGTTCTATTCTTGATGCCTTCGCGATCCAAGAGGTCATGGAGCATCTCATGGACGCAGGGCCAATAGAGGAGATACCCGGCGCCAGCCATCCACAGCGGCGCCGGGTGAAGGTTGCCCGCCGAGTCGGATGCGGCGCCCTTAGCGGGTTGGGATCGCACGGCAGTTCCCTGGCCGGTCTGCATAGGCTCCCTTTGTGGCATCTCATGAAACAAATCCGGCGCCTGCGCCATGTTTTTAGTACCTTGAAACAACAGGCTCATAATTTCTGAGTGTCTGTGTTCGTTGGCCAACATTAGTGGCGTCCTCCCATGGCAGTCGTTCGGCTCGATATCGGCTCCATGCCCAAGGAGCAGCTTGGAAATGGCTGTCTTGCCGCTAGCACTCGCATAGTGAAGGGCTTGTCGCCCGAGGTAGTCCGTACTACCAACGTCCGCCATATGTTGACTCAGAAGAGTCACTACTACTGCGGAGCCTCTCGAGAGAGCGACCGAGGAAGCAAGGTGTAGTAGCGATTGGCCGAAGACATCTTTCCCAACTGCTAACTTGTTCAGTAGATGTATAGCTGTCTCGTCAGCACCAAGCTCAAGTGCCACGTGTAGTATCGACCGCTGGAACATATCCTTCTCCTCCATGAGGTGGGAAAAACCTGGAATCAACAGCAGGAATCCCTTCCCCTTTGTTAAGAGAAATAGACAATGCAGCAGAGGCATTCCGGTTGCCTCGAATCCATAAGCAGCCTTCCAGCGGTTCGCACATTCGCGATGGACGTTGTGGTATCTCTGTAGTTCGGTGGCGACTTCTTCTTCGTTGGGATGGTTGGAACACAGCAGGTTGACGAGACGCAACTCTTGTACTATGAACGCTAGACCAACATCGTCGACATTTCGCTCCCGGTCGATGAAATCTACCGACGCGAGACTTGATTGTCTATAAGTTGGGTCGCTTTGGAAGCGGTGAACGTCATTGTCCAGTAGGAAGACCAGAGATGGAGGGGTTAACAGCGACGAAGGATGATGACTGGAAGAGAGCAGTTCCCGCAGACTTTCTGTGATACCAACGGCGACGGCGTCTTGGTCGGAGTGAAGTTGTTCCACGGGATCTTTCATGAGGCGTGGGGTATATAACTTTCCAAACATAGCCTCCCACGAGTCACGGATTGTCTGGGCTGACGTCGCATATAGCCTCAGTCGTCTGAGCCATGCAATTCGTAGGGTCCTGATAGAGTGTTGGACAAGAATGCATATCCAGGAATGTCGGGATGGAGATGGGAAAAAACACGAAGAAGAAGAAGAAAAAGAAGAAGAAAACAAAAGATAAAAAAAACATACAAGTCATACTGTCTCTCGAGGTCGGCAGCGCTGGCAATGCTCTGAGGCGGATGAGGAGCTCCCGAGGCCCTCTCGTTCTCCGAGCACGGGAGGTCGTTTTCGATACACCGCTTGCATCTGTTGGGCCACTCCCCATCACGTTCGCACTAGCATCGGCTCATATCATGAGTTTCCATGTTGACCTTCAAACTGCGAGGCAACTCGATGGGTGGTTACTAGATGAGGCGTACCTTCTTCTTGCTTGCGCGACACGATCGGCACATGTCATAATTGAGGCAGCGTTTCTTTCGCGGACGTTGAGGTTGGTCCATACCCAATTGACTTACACGACGAAACCGAGGAAAGGGGGCAATCGAGAGTGGAAGAGATAGCGGGTGTCGTCTTGCTAGTATAAACGTAGACCACATGGATATTAGCTAGATGTTAGATACTGGGAATTTACGACGATATTTATAGTAGCCGGGACAATGAGTCCACTCCATCACCCTTCTATGCATGTCAAGGCATCGGTAGCCTGGTGGGCAATTACAGACTATCGCCATTGTCAGTGCCATTATGAGTAGCCATACAAGAAGGATCTGCATTATTAAGAGCCTTCCTCTGATACGTGGCTCTGCCTGGTGGCTTGGTCGATGGCCACCGGAAGACGGCTGGATATTCGGAAGTCTAAGATATATATCTCACACAGCAGCGTCCGGCCCCGGGAAGTGGGGCCGTCGGACCAACAGCGCACTGTCGGAGTGAAGAACCCTGCACCTAGAGCCCATTCCGGACGCACGTCTGCAAGTGTTAGCCGTGGAACCAACAGACCAGGGGACATCGCGAGTAAACACCAAGGAAAGGAAACAGGAACAGGGCTCCCGGGGCTGGGACAGCAAAGTCTGACGACAATTGAGTCGATATCGCACTCTCGCAGTCGGGGCGAAGCGGACCGGAATAGGTTTCCGGGCGCCTCGACGCATACCTGTCTCAATGGGTGCAGAGATGTTGGTGTGATTCGATACTCTCTGCCTTGCTGGTTTTCCTATTAAGGGTTTTATTTTTTCTTTAGGTGGGGGTGGAAATGAAGAAGGGCAGTGTTAATGAAGACATGGATGGTCATGTAGGTGGCTAGGGCGAGTAACTTGTTTTTTTTTCGTGTCATTTTCTTCGTAGTTTGTACCGAGTGTACAGAGCTCTTACCCCTTGTCCAAAAGAATATGAGGCAGCTCTCACACGATACATACCCCTCATACGATAAGAGGCCGATCAAAAACCTCTTGTACCCTCATCTCTTGGCCCAGGGTCACTGAGTGAGGGAAACGAATAGCGCACTCTCGCAGATGTCGGACTAGAGTCCTCGAAATGTGGATGAGCAATCTAATGACAAAACAGACAGGCCTATGGCCTGAACTGTAGGGTATAAGTAGGAACAGTTACCTCTCTCTGTAGTAGGTTATCACCATAGCACACAGCCCGAGACGAAACACCGATTCCCCCGTCTCCACGGCCACCGACCTTCCGTGACGCTGCCCATTTGCCAATGTCTTCACTCTCACCAGCGGCCATCGTGGCCTTGGCTACGAACATTCCGGCGCTTCTCGTCGCCATGCTATCCCTATACCTAGCCTACCGGAGTTTTCAAAATACACACCAGTCCCGGAATAATGACCAGCGCTCCCCGTAGGCCTACCATGAAGCGGGTGCGTTTCTCTCTGGAGCCTGTTCCCATCAAGTCTCAGTGACCCCATCATGGTATGCAGATATGGCTTCCTCGAGGTCGGCGACTGTCCTTATCTTACTAATAACTCGAAACTGTTGCAGGACCACCATCTTCTATCGGGTCGCCCTGGTTCTCTCCGGGCTTCCGGCTGAAAGGAGGCACTGGCGGGTGGGTGTGACGTCGAACCACCCAGGTCTAAAGAGGATACAATATTCCGTTGAAAGAGTGCAAAGAGCTGGTTGATACGAAACGAAAGGTCGTGTTTAATAGGGCGAAGATGCAGGGGGAATAGACCGGAGTAGTTGCCGAGGAGAGGGTCATCTTGGACAGCAAAGGGTCGGATATCTCTACATATCTTTGAGTAGCCAACTTCAATGATATATACATGTATACTTGTCCACCACACCCCGTTCCCCAGGCCCATAAAGCGGCTTAAGGCTTTTCTAGCGGGCGATAAAATGTACGTCGAGGTACTATGAATGTGCATTAGCTACTAATATGAATTCTGCCTACATGTAAGCATTATAAGTAGTATTGCCAGCCTGTCCGCGAAACCACTAACATGGAACCCATCCCTATTGCTAACGAGTCGTACTTAGATAATACTAAACATTGTATAGTTTTCGATCGGACCCCTGGCCTTGAAAGCAGTGCCATCCTGGTAAGCGAAAACATACGCGGGACCAATAACCTGGAACGTACCCTCGTTCGTCGGGCGAAGTACAGTAGGAGTAGAGGCGCCGAAGAAGACGCAAACCATGTCATCTTCCTGCATATTGCTTGGCCCAAGGCCAACATTCCCGTCATGCGTGGTGAAGAGACAAGCACCCTTCCACGCTTCTAGAAGCCATGAAGCCATGAACGAGCTTGGCGTTTCCTGTTCGTCTCGATAATTGCGATAGGTGCGAATATTTTCCATCATCAGTTTAAAAAGGTCTTCTAACGGATGAGAAAGTTCCCGGGCTTTGGCCTGAACCCCTCCGATGAGGGTCCAGATGACCGCCATATTGTCAAAGGGATGGGGGGCATCTTTAAGAAGCTGGGTACACCTCCCGATGGCATGGAGGACCTCCTCCGCCGCAGCTCTATCTTGAATCCCATTCTCGAGCTGGGGCATCTGGTGCCTCTCACGGATGCTGGTCATGCGGACTCCTGAAACGCCGATCGTGGTGATATCACTATCTTCTGGAATAGATCGCTCTGCAACATTGCCCAAGACAACATCAATTTTCCCGGCCCTGCCTGAGTACCCCAGCGGCGCCATCGATGGTGGGCAGCTGAGGTTAGGCATCCATGATGGAAGCTCTGCTGGTCTCTCAACCGATGGCGCAAGGATAAAGAGGTCGGGACCATGATGTTGAAGGAACGCTTTACCGAGCCTCACGAAAACCGTCCAGTGATCCGATGAGCTGTCAGGGACGATGAGCCTGCGGATTTCTTGGCTGATGAGCCCAAGAATGCTGTACACTTTGTCGGCCGGCTGGGTACATTCTCGTTCGCGGATGAGGTTTAGCAGGTGGATGTCATACTCGCGTCGCGGTTGTGACCCAGGTGACTGCAAGTGGTCTACACAGGGAATATTAGCAGGAATTAGGGGTTAAAGGACCGCACTCTGCGCCAACTTACAGAACGGTTTGAGTATACTGTACCCCAGTGCGTCCTGGCGACGCATCCCAGTATCACTCTGGCTCTCTTCTAGCGTAAGAACGTGGTTCCTTGTGGTCTTGAGCCAATCAATCACTGTTGTTCCGCACACAAGGCGGGATTCTCTGGCCAGAATAGTCTCTTGAAGAACCCATGATCTTGAAAACCAACGGCGCCTGAATATATCAGGGAGCTCCTTCCAAACGGTTGGGAACGAGCGGGATATGACGAAGTCCATGCTGGCTTGTGGCGGACATCTTGCAATCAATGATTGGAATGGGTCGAGTTCTCGAAGACATTGTTGGGCACTCTCAGTGGCCGTGCCGATCCAAATCGTAACAATGTTGGCGTTCTGATATATCCGATCCATAATCGTGATTTGGACATCTTTCTCGGCGGAATCAGTTTGGTTGATGCAGATGGAATCTACCCACAACCAGGCGGGACTGTGAAGCTCGGGACAAGCTCTGAAAGCTCTAAAGGCCGCGAGAAGCTCTCTGGAAATCGGCACCTCTGATTTGTTGCATTTGACGCGTACGATCTGGTTGCTAGTGTCCCATGCGTGGGAGACGGCAGTATAAGGTGGGTGCGACAGCAGGTCGAAGGACTTCATATAAAGCGATACTCGGTTATTGTGGCAGAATACCTTGATAAGCCTGAAGTGGCCATCAGGGAGGCTAGAATAGAGGACAGCCTTCATGTTCAAGCAGCTAGTATCAAGACGGCTCTGGAGAGAAGAACTATGTAGGGAGCATGTGAGTTCCGTGAGAATCTTGTCTCCGCACAAACGGCGTGCACGAAACAATATATAGGGAGATAGAGGGCGAGGGAGATGTAGCTGAAACGTATAATAGGCATGCTCCCCTGTACACACTCGGCGCTTATAAGCTCACTTTTCTCAAAGAGTCATAGACATTGGTCACATTCTGGGCAATATTGACGGGCCACATAAGGCCTAGCCTAGCTGAGGGAGGCCAATCTAGCCCTCAACGCCGGCCAAGGAAGGACAGCGGCACGTCGAGAGCCTGACCGGGGTGTCATTCCGTCCTGGTTACTGGACCTTCGGGCCCGTTTCCGAGGGGTTTCGGTAGCCTGCCTGCGGCAGGTGCATAATATAGATCTTTCCGCAGCGCATCGAGCTCTGCAGCTCATTAGACAACCACCTTTCACAATCTTGCGGGGACGCATTTACGACGTCCCCCTGCTGGCCATCCTCCTACCCGAGAAGGATGGTGCTTCCTACGGCGCGACTATTCCTCCCAAGAGAAAACAAAGGCGGGTGTAGGAACAGTTTAGTTCATCGCAAGCGCCAAGTATTCCAGGACCAACTCGTGCCATCCAGGCCTGATCGATCCTCTAAATGGAGTTAATAATACAGTTCATTCGTCCCCCTCCCGGTCCCCTCAACGAACCCCTTACGCACTCTTCACAACCTTGTCATCGTCAAACTCGATATCCCGGATACCATCTCTCGTCACAGCCTTGACAGTCATGCCCTTGAAATCGATCGGTAGTCGCCTCTTCAGCTCGTCCGTGCACATGTTCAGGAGCTTTATTCCCTGACCCAGAGTGATATCGGGATGGTGATGCTTGTCGAGGATGGAAAGGCAGTAGTATCTACGCGTCCAATGTTAGCAAGTGTCTCCTCTCCCCTCCCCGCCCTCCTTCCTTCTCGATGAATGGGAAAGTGTAGCACGTACTGCGCGTATCCGTGGGCCGCGTATGGTACGGGGGCCATCGCCGCCAAGTAGTCGATCCAGTAAAGGTTGGGCTTGTTCGTGATGGGGTCGACGCCGCCGAGGAGCAGGTTGACGTAGTAGGGCTTGCGTGACCTCAAGCTCGAGGCAAGCTCGCCCCGGACGAAGTTGGCAATCGCCGAGGGCGAGAGGTCGGTCTCGTTCCTCATAGAATAGAGCTGCGCGTTTGCTTGGATGTACTCGGCGAATTGGACTGGCGAGAATGCACATTAGCTCCGACATTCCGAAGGGAGAGGGGAGGTAGCTATATAGCTGTCGTCCGAAGGGTTCCCATACCGGTGTCGCCCGATTCTCCAGAGAACGCCATCAGCGTCTGCTTGTTGAGCGACCGAGTCTTGTCGTCGGTGGCCTTCAGGACCGTCGGACCCCTCATCGCCGCCTTCGAGGCCGCGATGATTGTGAAGTCCTTTCCGGTAATGCCAAGGAGGATTTCCCTACGTCGCCCAGTTAGTTATGCCCAGGAGCCATATACCAAAGAGAGAGCTTACATGACTGCGGTGATGTGGTTATGTGGTGAGGGGAAGTGGTAGGTTTGGCTGGATGGAGAGATCTGGTGGGTTTTGGGGTGGTTGGAGGTTGATGGGGAGCTTGGGAGCTTGGCCACAGTGAGCATCACGACGCGCAGACCAGCTTCAGCCTGGACCCGCCTGCCGCCGCCTGGGTGAATTGTGCCGTCCTCCACCGCTCCACTATGCACGGACCACCCTCTGTCCGTTATCATTGGATAAGATAGCCCCACCAACTTTTGGCTGTAAGTGGACCTTGCTACAGCAACGTTTTTTTTTTTTTTCGTTAGGAGGGAACTTAGAGAACGAGCAGGGACCAAAAAAAAAGTTATCTGGGTACAACGACAAACCGGCGGATCGTGTGCAATTTTTGCTCCCACTACCCACCCGACCGCCACAATGTCCTCCTTCTTCACAGTCCCAGGATCCCAGAAGAAGAGGAAACGGCCGACGGGCCCCGAGGCACCGAAGAAGCGCCCCGCGGCGCCGAAGACCAACGGCAGGGCCGCGCCCTCGAGGAAGAATGCCCCGCCAACCACTCAGGCCCGGAAGAAGCGTGTCGAGCGGGACGAGTCGATATCGGGAAGCGAGTCAGACGACGACGAGAGGGATGAGCAGGCTTCGAGCATAGCGAGCGACGCCGAGGCGTCGGGGTCCGAGGAGGAGGCCGAGACGGCCGCCGAGGCGAGGCTGAGGCTCGCCGAGAGGTATCTCGAGAACGTGAAGCAACAGGTCGACGAGGCGGGCTTCGACGCGGCGGACCTCGACCGGGACCTGATCGCGGAGCGGCTAGAGGAGGACGTGGCGGAGACGAAGGGGAAGGTCTACAGGAACCTCACCGCGGAGCTGGCGTTCGACAAGGCGACACACTGCCAGTTCAGGTCGAATACGAAGGCGATCACGGCCGTCGCTACGAGGGAGCCCTACGCATACACCGCGAGCAAGGACCTGCACCTGCACAAGTGGAGGATACAAGACCTGCCCGAGAACCAGTATCCCAAGAGCAAGAAGAGGAAACCCAAGAAGGCCCCCGCGCCACCCAGGAAGAAGCCCGAGCTCGACAACTACATCAAGGGGAACCGCCACAAGACGAACGACAAGGACTACAAGAGGCACGTCGACGAGATCCTGTGCGTCGCCGCCTCTCCGGACGGCAAGTACGTCGCGACGGGCGGCGCCGACAGGCGCCTTATCATCTACGACGCCGAGACCCTCTCCCCCATCCGCGTCTTCACGCACCACCGCGACGCCGTCACGGGCCTCGTCTTCCGCAGGGGGACCAACCAGCTATACTCGTGCTCCAAGGACCGCACGGTCAAGGTGTGGAGCCTTGACGAGATGGCCTACGTCGAGACCCTCTTCGGCCACCAGGACGACGTCGTCGACATCGACGCCCTCGCCCAGGAGCGCTGCGTCAGCGTCGGGTCCCGGGACCGCACGGCCCGCCTGTGGAAAGTCGCCGAGGAGTCGCAGCTCGTGTTCCGCGGCGGCGGCGCCTCGGACAAGAAGAACCGGCCCGCGGGCATCGACCCCGTCGCGCTCCGCCACGAGGGCAGCATGGACCGCGTGGCGATGATCGACGACGAGCTCTTCGTGACGGGCGGCGACAACGGGTCCATCTCGCTGTGGAGCACGACGAAGAAGAAGCCCCAGCACATCGTGCCGGCCGCGCACGGCCTCGAGGACGCGCTGACGCCGGCCCAGTACTCGGCAGAGGTGAACCCCGACCCTAGGGCCGCGCCGGTCCCGGTGCCGAGGCACATCACCGCGCTGAGGACGATCCCCTACTCCGACCTCATCCTCTCGGGGAGCTGGGACGGCCAAGTGCGGGTCTGGCGGCTATCGGAGGACAAGAAGTTTCTCGAGCCCCTAGGATCCCTCGGTCAGGAGGCCGATGCCGATGAGGACGAAGAGGTTGACGGCGACGGCGGTGCGTGGGGTATAAAAGGCGTAATCAACGACATCTCGGTGTTCGAGCGTGGAGAAAAGGGGACAGACGGCCTGTGCGTCGTCGTTGCTGTGGGCAAGGAGCAGCGCCTAGGCCGGTGGAGGATTGGGAAGGGGGGCAAGAATGGCGGTGTGGTCTTCGAGGTGCCAAGGGTGCAGCGCCTGGCGAATGGCATCAGTAAGGACACTCTCATGGAGGACGCCGAGTGAGGCGTCGGCTGGCATCAGGACCATGGCGTTTTTTCTTTCTTCTTGAACGTTTTTGTGGTGTTTAGAGAGGGTATGAGGGGGGGAAAAGCGAAGCCATCGCTTGCGTGCGTGGATAAGGGGGCAATAGTCGTGTGTGTCGTGTAAGATTGCGTCGACACGCCAATGTAGATATCATCTAGCACCATCTCCCGTCGCTCGGAAACTTCAAAAACTAAACTCCTTTTTTGCGACATATTCTTTCTTTTGCATCAGAATTGCATCTGAGCTAGGACTTTCATTCTTTTGCCCACGAATTGGGTCTTCGATTCATGTACTCTATGCATTACTGGCTAAGGGATGTTGCATGGAAACCATCGCTATGAAAGACGACTCCGAAGCATGTCGTCGCATCGATTCGTCCGCAACTGAATGTTACACGCCCTCTCGCCAGCTGCCCCAATGTGAAAACAACACGCCCACATGTAAAATCAACGAGAAATATGGTATCTCCCGGTACCAACGCCGTCTAAATGCGAATCGACAATTCCCTTGCCTCTCGTCTCTGCTGCAAGTCATTACTCCACCCCGTCACACAACACCGCTGATCCTCCCTGCTCAATCCTGGTCGGTCAGGTCGATGGTGTCGCTATTTTCCTGTCCCTGCCTCTTGGCATACCCACTCACCGTTTCCTTCCTTTTGCCCCGACCGGGTCCGCCACGTCTGTGCGGCACGAAGACCGCCTGTGTCCGTGATTCATCCACCGGGAAGAAGTGGCTCTTCGTGCCGGTCTCCTTCAACCTCTTTGACGCCCGCGGAGATCCGTCATTGCTCTCACCCCTACCAAACCTGACACTTCGCTTAGATGAGGTCTTTCCATCCAGGACGGCATCGGCCGCTGATCTACGGGACATTGGTGTTGCTGGAATCGTCTTTATGAATTCAGGTTCGTCGCCAGGTACCTCGATGGAGACCTTGATGGGATACCTCGGCGCCGCCGGAGGTAGCTGCGGCGTCTCGCATCTCTCCGCATTAGAAGGCGAGTGTGCCGATGGAGAGTGAATAATCTCGTCCGCTTGTTCTGGCTGGGCCCGGACACAGGATGGGTCGGGGCTCAAAGTTGTAACATTGGATGAACTTGGTTCGTCGTCATCATGTTCAACCGATGGCTTGACACCCGCCGCTTCGTCCTCTTCCTTGGCCGGAACGGCGGTATCACTTGCTCCAGCACCATGCAGGTCTTGGGCATCGCCTCTTTGCGACGGTGACCCCATCTCGCCCCCCTCCCTAGGGGATGTTTCCCGAAGATCGGGACGGGGACTCATCCGCACCTCGGCTGGTGTGCGGGCGGTGTCGAGCTCGACCGAGATCTCTCGGGTCGTCTGTCCGCTGGCGGGTGTGGTTAACGGGGTAGTCGCATCGCCAGAGGGCTGGGCATTGTTGGAGGCATCGTCTTGAGTAGGCGCGGAAGCTTCTTGGTCTTGAGGTGCAGGGGAAGGGGAACCCGGTGGCCCGGTCGCCGGGGTTTCTTGCTCATCTTGCTGCGCCCTCTTACGCTTCTTCTTCTTGCGCGTCGGCCGCTCCTCTCGATGCTGTTTATGTAAACGAAGGATGGTGTCCCGAATCTCTCCCCGTAGTTGAGACGGATTGACGGTCCACTCTGGCCGTCCTCTCTGCAGTATCGTCGCAACAAATCCGTCGGGTTCCTCGAGGAAACGCTGGGCATAGCCCAGGAGAAACACACCACAATCACAAAAATTTTCCTGTGAAGGGATGTTCTTTGCCGTCAGGCCTATCTTTGTCGTGTACCCCACAGAGTCAAGATTCTTTCGGAACTTTGCCTCCTCTACCAGGTACTTCCTAAGCACCTGGCAGGTTTTGGAGTGTGAACCACCAAGGGAGTCTAGCGTGATGATGCGAATATCCTTAGAACCGGACGTACGTCCAGGTCCGGAATATCCATTCCGGTGTGCACGATCACCATCAGGAGAGAGGACTGCGCCCCTTTTGTCATCTTCGCCTATCTTTGTCTTTCTGGGAGAAACCAAGTCGATCGGGCCCGGTTCTTGACGGGCGTCGAAAAATACCGCGTCGTCGTCCGAGTCATCATCCTGCTCAATAAGCGCTCGAGGATTGCATATGATGGCCAAATACCAATGGGCATCCTCGTTGACAGGGACAACAATATAATCGAATGAGAATATGTCAACTTTCGACGTCCAACTCTTCACTCCCTCGTAGTTGATGGAAGGTCCCTTGGATTTCCCCAGAATTTCGAAGAAATACGTGTTCATGAAGTAGATCCTCTTTGAAATCTCCGGTCGTGCACGCTCCGTCTCAACCTGTAGATATCTAAGGTAGCAGAAGATCAGGTTGTCGTTGAGAAACGCGCCTTCATCCAGCCGTTGAAGGTCGTCTTTGTGGACAGTTGCCCTGTCTCTCCCCGTACTTGGGTATACAAGGTCACTGTCCCAGTCTTTCTCCCATTCTGTATTATTGAGCGACCACCTGGGTAGGGACGGGGACCGTTCGTCAAGACGGCCCACCGGAGCGCTCCGCCTGGTGGATCGGCGGGTCCATGGGGTGCCTGTCGCTTTTAACGGCGGGGAAGAAGGCTGCTGCGAGGTCGCGTTTCTTCCGGCACCGGACCGTAGCTGGTCGATGAGGCGTAGTTTCTGTTTACCCCCTGGAGTAACTTCGGGTTCAGGTGAGGACTCTGGAAGACGTAGAGTGGCCGCCAGGTGTGAATCGAGGCTTTCCGCAGGCGGCTTGGCAGGTGTCCCTTTCTGTGCCTCATCGAGGTCCATCTCAAGAGCCCGTTTCAAGAAGTCTCTGGACAATCTAGTTAGCGTGGAGGTTGGTCAGGAGAGGTGATACGGTACCTACTTGTCCTTTTCCACAAATTTAAGAGTGGGCCTCGTATCCTTGATTTTGAGGATAAACTGACGCGCCGTTTCCACGTCTTGAAACTCAACGATTAGTTTCGGCGAGGTGGTCCCGATCCGGGGTCGATGGATGACGATGACTTGGCTGTTGTGTCCATGAGTGATGCTATTGATACGTCCCACGTCAAGTTGCAACCAAGGGAAGCCGATGGGGGACCCGCTTGTCGTTGCTGGGTTCCAAGAAGTCGTGCCACTTCTCTGAGCAAACTCCACCTCTGTCTCGGGTTCAAAAACGGACGGACCAGATATTGCCCGCCGTATAACAAACTTTAGGGGCGGCCGAGTAGACCGACGGTTGGTGCCATCTAGGCGCTTCTGGGGCGTTCTCCCGCCTCTCTCTCTTCTATCTTCACAGGCGAGTTCGTCATCTGATATCCTTTCCACCAGACGTTTCTGAACAGGGCGGGAGGACTTGGGTACCGCAGCGGCCTTGGGTGGGAAGAGGTCTGACTGGATGGGCGGGGGTGAAGAGACTTGGAGTTCGTCCGGGCTCGTGGACTTTATGAGCTCCAGGCTGTGTTGAGATCTCTCAGTGTCCCGCCTCTCCCTATTCTTTCCCCCCCACGCTTGGGCTGCTTGTAGCCTCCGGTTCCGTATACGCTTCGGCCTCGCAGACACGCCGTCTTGCCCTTTTCGATACTCCTCCTGCCGTATATGCGGCTTATTCTCATTCTTCTGTGAATGCGTGTTCCCGTTCGAAGTAGTTGATGTGGCTATGGATTCGAGGTCGTGCGCATCATCCTGGGAAGGATGGACAATGTCACGCGACGGAGTGGTGTTTGACCGAAGACGTTTGTGAGGTTGCTCGCGGGCTGAATGCCTAGTGGGACTGAAATGCCGTTTTACACCTCCTGGAAATGCGGTATCATTATTGGAAAATGAGGTCCTGGCGGTTGGTCGAGTCTCTCTCGTGGCGGGTCGGTCGTCGAGGGTATTCTTTGGTGCGTTCATGCCGTCCAGCCGCCTCTATTCAACCAGTCAGTACGCCTATGCATGCACGTAGTGGCATTCACGTTATAGACTGAGGCTTACCAAACGCCCAGGCTTCCCATACTTGGTTTGTTTGCTCAGGAGCGTGCCTGGCCGTGGCGTGGCGACTTGACGTTGTCTGACGTCCCTACGGAAGTGTTAAAAATGTCCTTGCAGTGGGTATATGGCGGTTGCATACATTTTGGGCGAGTGTGAAGGCATCGTTGGGAGAAATGTTAATAGTACGTAGAACGCCCGAGCAAGCTGGTCAAGTCGACATGGGATATCTCATATAGCCTGAGCATCGACGAAGCCGGACCAGCTGCCAATCCTACCGCTACGACCCCGCGTCGGGGGTGCAGGGAAATAGCACCAGCCGGACGGGCTGCTGGCCCAGGTTCTTTTATGTGCCCAGGCTCAGAGTCCGACGGGAGCCGAGGTGCTATGCCGGGATTCGATAGAGGAAGAAACGAGGCGAAGTCTGTGAAGACTGGAATGCGGGCATGGCCAAAGTCGTCGAGAGAAGGCGTGAGGGTCGAGGAAGAGTCGAGGTATGTGGTCGATAGAATGCAGAAGGAAGTGAATACGACTCTAGGTACTCAAGTACTCGAATTTACCATGTCAAAAAGTCTGGCAGAGACAAGCCGGAGGCCAGTCCACGAAGAAATCGGTCGCCCTGAAGTGAATGAATTGCATGGATAATATTTCGGGCGAGGAGCTGAGGCGCCAGCCCATATCGTGGGGCACGCGACGTGCCAATCAGCTGTCACCACCTGCAAGACCGCTCTGTTCCACCCCCACCAAATGGTCCATCAATATGATTCCCCGCTTGCTTGGTCCGCCGGATTCCGCTCCGGTGTCCCTGCTCCATACTTACGGGAGCTTCATGTAATGAGCTCTTGTGACATGCTGGAGGTGGCTCTCTTCTTCCCGACTTACTCCTGCCCAAAGACTCTTCTGCCGAACCACAACCCGTAAGGCATCATTGACGACAGCTAGGTATTACAGGGTCTATTAGTTTGACAGAAAACACTAGCGAGCGAGCACATATCAAACTTTCGACAGCTGCACCAAACCACCAAGCTTTGTCAATTTGACTCCAAACTGAATGATATTCTTGCCTTTGGGGCAAGTATATGCAGAATAAATGTCTCCTTGAGGCCGTGTACGCAGCCGAAGAGTCTGTACCAATGTATGGCATGGCCCTAACCAGGTACTCGCGTAGGAAGGTTACACTGACCATTCATTCGCACCACTGATACTTCACCCTGGGGGGCCAGAGGCGTACCATCCTTCGACAACGCAGCGACCATTTGTCTCAGCATCTACAGCTACAGGCTAGCTGGATCCTAATTCGAGCTGATCGTTTAGGCATCTCCCAATCTCCGTTTGCTCTTCAGTCCTCTACCACCATCAGCAACTCTACCTCAATCTACCCCTACTCCGATACAATCCACACCCCGTCTCCTTTGGGGTGGTCCCTGGTGCCTTTGGTTTGATATTCGAAACACCCTTGGCGTGAGTTCGTGTTCGGAAAATCCGGAATCCTGCCACGCAAAAAGGCGCCATAAAGGGCCCCTTCCGATGGCGTCCGGAAGTGGCTATGCAATATGGTTTTAATAGCCGCAAGTCGACGTCAAAAATTTGACGTCGTAAGCTCCTTAAGTATTAAGCGACGCATCGGCGCTCGTCATTTCTGTTTTTTGTCCCTCGGTTCTGTCTCTGATGTTATGAATCCTGCAGGATCTGAAGGACCTGTGTGTTCCGGATGACGCAGTTGGAAGAGTCGGCGCAGCCAAGGTTCCTCCGTGCCAATCGCTCATCTCCATGGCTGTGGGCGCGGGCGATTATCTGCGCTGCGGTATTACACGACATCTCGTGAGGCGAAAGGGACATGGTGTGAAGAGAAGGTAAGATGGCCGGCGCATTGGTCGGTGGGACTGCAGTGGCGTCGGTATGTGCCGGTCGGGCCCCTGGGTTCGTAGTGTCCTGGCGGGCGGTGGAATTCGCGGGTTGGAGTTCCAGGGTACTAAAGGGATGCGGTCCATCCTCGTTAACAAGGCGCTTTAGGCACATGAGAGTACCCGCATCCGTCGGCGTGCAGCTCGAGCTGGCCGGGCTATTCAGTCCGCTACTGTGCGCAGTATCATCTGGGGTTTCCGATCTCCTCCCCAGGCTGCCACCGGGTAGCCTGCCCTCTTTCCTCCGTGTCGGGCGCGGCTCGGTAGGCGACGCAAGGTAGCTCTCCACCTCCTCGTCCGATACCCCCTTGCTAGACAGTAGACTCCTCAGCCGGGAATTCTCGAGTGCCACGACTCTGGCAGCACGCTGCATGTCTAGAGTGGCCTGAACCCCCTGTGCTTCGTACTCGCGGACTTTGCGCTGGAGATCATCCACGAACTCGCGGTGGCGTAGGCGAGAGCGGCGCTGGTTGTCCCGGATGCGGGCGCGGGAATCAGACGCGGAAGACTGGCTGTGTTAGTACGGGTTGTATTAGATCAAGGCTCTTGTCTTGTGCTCACCTCTATGAGCTCCATTGTCGGGAAATCGTGCAAGAACCGGCGACGAGTTGAGGGCGGATGGCGTTCGATGCCTCGAGGATACAGGTGCTCTTACAAGGGATCGGCTGTAGCTCAAGGACTTATAACATTGGCCAAAAACCGTCGGGAGGTCGGGAGGCAGAGATAAGTGATGTGGGAGTTAGTGTGAAATAAGAGGGGCGTTGATCCCTTTATAAACGTCAACCACCCCGGCCGTGTTTTCCAGAGTTCATACAACTCAGAGCTCGGACAGCCCTACTATAGGTCTTTCCACTGGGGTGTGGAGATGAATCATCACTGCTTCGCGGGTAAAATATGCACTTTGCCTACACCTCTGCGTGTTCCGTGATTCCGCGACATTTGTCCTGTGACGAAGTCCTGCGACGAAGGTCAAAGCCGGTTGAGCTGACTTGCACATTTGCAGGGATTTACAAAGGGCGTGCATGTCCTTGCATGAATGAACTCGTCTCCTATTGGCTCTGCGGAGATAGGTTGAAGCGATCTTTCCCCGACAATTCGCCGTTGAAGCGATCATTTCCCTAGCAATTCGCCGATGAGGCTTGCATATCGCGCCTCGTGACCAAATGAGCGGTGCTCGGACCTCATACTGACCCAAGCGTCATAGTGAACTGCCAGTTTCTTGTCCTCCCTCCGTGTTCCAACCATTCCCGGGCGGTCTTTCGGCCCCGTTTCCGGCTGGTCAAGACTCGATTACGAATACCACTAGATTGCCCGAAGTTGGCGAGCGAGGAACGAATGCTCTTAGCCCATTCTGCTACGTTGTCGCACTGGAGCGTACAAATAACGCTGCTTATTGCATCTTTGGCTCATAGATGGCCAACACTCACTTTTGCCTCTGTTCGCTCCCAAGATTGGAGCTCCGGTGTGCTCGGAGGGGTCAGCCCCACATCCCGGCGGCGGCGTCCGGGCTTGTGGCCGGCCCGAGCACTGCCAACTGTTGGAAATGTGAGATGCCATAGTATATAGTCTTCTTTGGTATCTCATTGAAAGGGGCCAGGCTATCCAAACCGCGTAAGGGAGGTTCTCTCAGGACCTATGTATAAGGCAAACGATAAACAGGATGCGAACCCAGTAAGGAGGCATCCAGCAAGCTAGCAACACATTTTGGGAGCTAGGGTAAGGGCGCTGGGGATTCTAGATTTATGTGGATCGTATGAACTGGCTAGCGGCAGCCTCTAGCACAAACCGACGGGCCTCCTCAACCCATTCTGCCCGGTTGCAGGGCCCGCACACCCGTAATCCCGCTCCCCTCCCGTCTTCAACAGTTCAGTGGTTGTTTGATTCGCGTCTTCTCCCTGCCCTCGGCTGCCCGGGAATATTCTCACTTGCTGTATCCCGAACATACACCAAGAAATTAGAACTTTCTCGAGAAGAATTCTCGAAAACACAAGCTGGAGGAAGGAGGCATCCGGAACGGAGCGAGGGATACATGCAGAGGGTTTACTCAATATATATGGAAAGAACTACATAGGACAAACGAGCTCGTCAAAAGCACATAGTGGAAGGAGCAGTCACAAGATATATACAAATATAATAGGGATGGTCTGGTGGAGTACGAGATAGATGCACTTGATGTAGGAGGAGGGAGACTAGATTACCATGTCTGTTGCGGAAAAGGAAGGAGGCCGGCATCTTCAGGCCAGGTGATCAAAAAGGAAGGAGGGATGCGGTCTTGGGTCCGCACAATAATAATGGAAACGGACTGCATAGTAATGCTCGGAGCTCGGGAAGGAGCGATGTGCGAATACATGTAGAGACTAACTCTACGTAAGTGATGTATACATATACCATTTAAAGCTACATGTATGTACCTATTGAACCTATGTAGTGACCGCTGAGGGACCCACCTCTCCTCTTGTGCATCTGTTAGACCGATGTTGGCGCTGATTGTCCTTGATATAAGCCCTAAGAGGGCCTATCTACACTATTCTAGTTGTTCTCTTCCTCGACCAAAGATACAAACGACAAACGAAGCCTCACTTCCTTCCTCACGACTACGAACCTCGAGGTTTCTATGTTTTACACAAACACACCCATAGGCCATGGCCTAGGCACCTAACAGTGGCGGAAAATTTTCCATACCCGCTGACGGATTCTTATCTCATGAGCGACCGGTTCGATACCGATCGCCATTACTCAATGGTCTTGTCACACACGGGGCGCAGTCTAGGATGCATTCCAGCTGGTTGAGTCGCCTTCGCGGTTTATCGGAAGGCGGCTGGCTCGAATGTGTCTCTAGTTGAGCGATGTAGAGGACAAGGAGTTTACTCTCCTCCGGATCTTGGTGGGGAATATTGGGGTTTAAAAAACCAACAAGCATACATTTACTACTGTTCGGAATACGGGTAGCCATGGTCTAACTGTTAGTGCTAGCATGAGAGCTCTCTGCCGAGACGCGTCGGAACGCCACGGATACAAAGATCGAGCCGGGCGGTTTGGAGGTGTCGAGCTTCTTCCGGTCTGGTACGCTTGGCTGGATCCTTCCGCCCCATAAGTAGCTGATCCGCCTCCGACCTCAGCCATGAGCTTCTCATACTCTCTATCTAAGTCACGTTCGTCAGTATATCTCCCGGCCCCGGACCCCAAACGAGTTGCCTGTGGTCCGTCCGTATCGCTCCGACCAACATGCTCGATGAACCCGCCAGGCTCCCGACTCCGGCCCTCGTCGTCGCGGAACGTCCCGTTCGCGATGGCCAGCCCACGCAGTTGCGCATTCTTCCTAGAATTCAGCTCGTCGGGCATCGATATAGCGTTCTCGATCACATCCCAGATGAGGCTCTTCGCGTGACTGACCTTTTGTTGGGAGTTTGCGGTGACGAGGCAATGTAGCGGCTCCTGCTCTCGCTCCTGTGCCGCCTGGTAACCGCGGCGCCTTCCCTCCTTGACGGACCCCCGCCCGCGGATTATGATAGTGGCGCCGGTTTCTGAGTTCATGGCCTTCAGGCTGGAGCCTCGAGGCCCGAGGATCTGGCCGATGAAATTGACGTGTGGGAAGTCTGCGACAGGTAAGTAGACCCGGTCTTGGATCTTCGTTGTCACTGGCTGGTGATAGTCCCGCGGGGGGCGATACCCGGGGATAGTCTCCACCGCAGCCTGCACCAGCCCGTGCCTCTCTCTCTCCGGACGCTCGCGGTAACGGCGCACCCTCGTGTTAGTTCGGCACCCGGAAGAATCGTATTGGGACGCGGGGGAAGGTGACCTCGGGGCCCTGCCGCCATTCTCGACCGAGATTAGTAGCTCATCGTCGTTAGCTCGCAGTTTCTGGGTGATTTCTTCGATGCGCAAGGCTGTTACGTACGCGTCTTGCTGCTCGCTCGTCATGCTTCCCGGAAGGGCGGTAGAAAAGCCGTAGGTCGAAGTCGGGGAGTTGCTAGTCTCTGGTCCCCATCGTGTGAGTCTCTTCCCTGGCCATGGGTAAGGGCGGCTAGATGACTGCTGGTATTGACCGCGCTCCATAGTCGGCTCTCAAGATGATTCTGGTGAAGATGGGAATGATGAAATTGAAAAGGCGCAATCGAGTCTTTTGAGGGGTGGCGGTCTGGTCTGGTCGTATTACATCTTCCGTCAGTTTAAACTTGTCCGAAATAACTGTATTTAAACCTTGTCTAGAACCTTGCTAGAAGTCTAACTTGCTTGTTTACTAGGGTCTGAAGGTTTATCCTCAGGTCCGGGCTCATCCGACGACATACATACACTTGACGCAGCATGTTACATTGATACTTACCACAATAAGCCAAAAGGGTAGAATATAGGTCCAAATCGTGATAGTACTACTTCTTATCTCTTCTTGCCTCTTCCGCCCCACGCGCCGATTTCCAAACAACCAACAACCAACTCGGAACGCCCCTGAAACCATCGCCAGAATGTCAATCTCAGTAAGGGATGTTGACGTGGAGCATTACAGCGCGTCCACTACTGCCCTTGCGATCCTGCTGCACACAAGCACCGCGGAACAGACATACGCAGAGATCATCAACGGCAACCCAACAGCAGATACCTGGTATGCTTATGATGGATTACGACACGATATTATTGAGGCGCATCGTGAGCTTTGTCCTGGGATACTAGAAGCCACACGAGAATTCCGCGCGATCCTCCGCCCCGAGAACTTAAGCTTCGACTCTACTGTTTGTATCTCGAAATAGCATCCTAGGCGACTGGCCTTAGCTAATTCGCACGTAACAAAAGTTTACTAGAAGCTTATAGTCAATCACAAGTTGGATCACGATCCTTTAAGCTTCGCATGATAGAACTGCTCGTCACATCATTCCATGATTTAGCTGCCCTCCTGTATGAACAGTACGGCGAGGGTCTCCACAAAGGCGCCTCTGCATGGCAGCCGGTGATATGGTCGTTCCCCCGCGGGGCAACAGCGCCTGTCCCCGTCCCGCAGCCCGAACCCCCGCCAACCGTCTTCTTCCACGGCGCTTATACCGCCGTTGATCAATATCCGAAAGGCGTCGCGGACATGGTGGGCTACTGGGCGGAATCACGCCTATTCGGCGGTGTGGTCCTTTGCGATCGAGGAGAGAACGAGACGGGCGTACGTATTATTTCCTGCCATCAGAAGATTAGATCTCGCCTTAGTATCCAGTGCAGCCTACAGAAGCTAACCTTCATCCACTCGCTCTCAGGGCCACAATGTCTTTCTCTACCCCAACGGGGGCCGTCGCCTCATATTCCAGCCCTCGGAGGAACAAGTCGATCGCCTATACCACTTCCTTCTGGCGCCGTCCCCCGAAAAAGACAGCCCTTCATCCCCATTGCCGCTCCTCCCTGAAAAGCACGCGCGACGTATAGACGCCTGGGATGCCTTCAAGTCCCTGCACATCTTCCGCAATCGTTACGAGCGCAAATTACCGGAGTCCCGCCCGCGTGAACATATGGTTGCTCTCGAAGACGATCCCGTGGCCCAGGATCTATTGAAAGTAATCAAGGAGCGATAAGAGTAACCTGGCCACTGGTCACATTTACGCCCGAGCCCTAGGTGCATCTACAGATCCCACATCCCTCTATATAATATAATCAGTTAAAATGGTAGAATATAGGTCTTAAATTGTGATGTTATTGTTTCTTATCCTTGTAATAGTAGCCTCCCTGGGTCCACCGATATATTGTAAGGTGTCTTGTTAAGTCGTGTAGCCCTCCACCATGACATGGCATCCTACATTTAACAAGTGAACAAGAGTACCACTGTGGCCCAGCTCCGGATACACCGTGGTGTGGTGAGTCAAAAAGAAAAATACAACTTGCACATATTACCTAAGCTATATTTATCTACGTGGACATTAACAGCCCCGATAGCACAAGCGACACCATCGCGTTTACTGGCTCGGGCCATCCCTCTTGACCTTGCACTTGGGTGGGTTCACAGCCTGATCGAGGATCACCTCCGCAATCTTCTCAGCAACAGCATAAACAGTCTGACAGGTGGTGGCGCCGATGAGGGTAGGCTGAATGCCAGCATCGATGATCCGAAGGTTCTATTCGAGGGTTAACACCTACTCACTGGGATAGTTGGGAGGGGGGCGAAGGGGGGATTTTACCTTAGTTCCGTAAACGAAGAGGTCCTCGTCTACGACGCCACCCCACTTGCGGGGCATCTTGGCGGTGGTGCCGACGGGGTGGAAGACCGAGGGGGTGATTTGCTCACGGCTGGTAGGTAGGTGTTAGTGCGTTTACTCTACAGGTCCGCCTTCTGGAGGAGCCGGGATATAACTTACCACCAGGCGTCAACGTCGGCGTCAGTCACGACATCCGGGCCGGGGAGGGTCTCGGTGACACCGTACTGCGCAAGCTCTCCCTCGGTGTAGTAGCGGCGCAAGAACTTGACGGTCTCGACCATGACCTCGAGGTCGATGGGGTTCGAGCCGGCGCGGTAGTCGACGATGGGCTCGGCGTGGGGGTCGGCGGGGTTGAGGCGGACCGTGCCGCGGGAGACGGGGTGGAGGTTCTGGACGCCAGCGCTGGGCCCCGTGAGCATGACCTCGTTGAAGACGACGTTCTTGGACTTCATCAGGCTGGTGTAGAACTTCTGCTGGTGGCGGTAGCCCTCGATAAGCTCGGGGGTGTACTCGGCCGGGAGGAAGTCGGCGGGGTTCTGCTGGCTGTAGCGCTTGGCGATGTCCTTGTACTTCTTGGGGGTGATGACGGGAAGACCCATCATGGCAGCCAGGTTAGGGGCACCGTCGGGGCCTTTGTGTGAGCCAGGTGTGTTAGCGGATATCACCCAGACGAAACTTCAGAGATTGAAGCAAGGAGCGCGGGAGACGGCTTACCATAGCCGGGGCCAGGGATGGGGGTCACGTCGCTGGGAGGGTTGGCGAACGAGTACTCGAGGCTGGGGATGTAGCTGTGGTCCTGGAAGTTGGAGCCAACGCCGGGAGCATCGACCTTTACATCGATACCGACGGCCTCGAGGTGGGCCTTGGGGCCGATACCCGAGAGCATCAGGACCTGGGGGGTGTGGATGGCGCCGGCGGCGAGGATGACCTCGCGCTTGGCCTTGACGGTGCGGGCCTCGGTGGAGTTGCCCGTGGTGAAGACGACGCCGGTGGCGGTGAGGTCCTCGTCGAACTGGACGGTCGAGACCTTGGAGCCGACAATCATCTGGTAGTTGTCGCGGGAGATGCCGTCCCAGTGGCCGGTGCGGGCGTACGACCTCACGTAGTTGGAGTCCTGGGCCAGGGGGTACCAGTAGAGGCCGGCTTTTCCGGAGGCGGAATCCTCGGGGGTCTCCATGCCGTCAACCTTGGACATGGCGGAGTAGTGGGACTCTGGAGAAGCCAAGGAGCGGATCAGCTTCTACCCTCGGTGATTAGGGGATCAGGGGGGTTTCCTTACGCTGCCACTTGGTAACGGGGCCACCACCGAAGGTGGCGTAGAGGCCAGTGTCCTCGCCCCAGTAGCTCTGGTCGAACTTGATGTTGCCGGCCTCAACCTGCTCGGGAGTAGGGGGGTTGAGGGTGAGGGCCTGTGAGGGGCCGGATCTGTTAGCCACCTCTCTCTCTCTCTCTCCCCGCACGATACCACTTTACAAGCCCCGCGTACGTTCTCCCGGAGCTAACATACCTTCTTGAAGTACGGCAGGAGGCCCTTCCAGTTCCACGTCGAGTGCTTCTTGCCGCTCAACTGGGCCCACCCGGCGTACTCGTCCTCGGTACCACGGAGGTAGACCTGGCCGAAGACGAGCGAGGAGCCACCGACACCATTGCCGATTCCGACGAAGAAGGACCGGTTGTTGAGGGCGGGGCTGGGCTCGGACAGGATGTTGTAGACGCGGGGCAGGTCGAAGCCCGTCTCGTCCCAGAACTGGCCGTTCTCGATGACGAGGACGGTGTACTTACCGTCCTCGGTGATGCGGTCCGCGACCGTGAGGCCCGAGGTGCCGCCTCCCACGATGACGTAGTCGTACTCCTCTGAGACGTCCTCGGCGCGGCGGACGACGGTGACGTGGGGGGAGACGGTGGGCCACGCGGAGGCCAGGTGGGCGGTGGTGCCCAGGAGGACCAGGAGGGCGCCCCTGAGGGAGGGCATCATGGTGGAGCGCATCGCGTTTCTGGAGAGAACGTAAAAAAAAAATGAATGAGTGACTTGTTCAAAAGAACTGACGGCCGTTCGAGGGGGACCTGAGAATCGAGGGATCGCCGAGAGGGATGCGGGGGGAGGGAGGGAAAGAGAGGATCGACTGGAAGGATTGTGTAGAGGATCGGCGCCGAACTTATAACTCGGTCAGAGAAGGAGGGCTGTACTACGGAAAGCCTGGGTAATAGAAGGTAACCATAATGGCGCTCATACCTCTTTTCCCAAGATGGGAACAAGGGCAACCCTTGCACGCATCGTGAGCATCTTCTGTGGAGAAGAGCAAGGATCCACCCGGGGAACTTTCAATCCCACCCTACAAGTAGTTAGAAGCCCCCATCCCTTCTCCCCGGTCCATCCTCCTCCCTGAGGGCGGCGCTGGTTGAGTCGCGCCCCTCGTCTCGAGCCAAAGAAGTCTAGCCCCGGCCGACCGTTGTTCTTTTTTTTATTTTTCGTTCGCGGGTAGTCCTCCCCCCCCCCCCTTTTTTTTTCCCTCCGAATACCAGATCTCATGACTTTTACGTGCTCAGACTCGGGATGTTTATATCGGGGTGCCGCGCTGACGCCCGGTATTATTGGGTGGTGTGGCTGCCAAGACCTCATCCTTCACGGGTTAAGCGCACATGGCAAGATGCAGGGAGAGTAGCATTACTACAATGCATGCATTATGTGAAGAAGAAGGGGGGGAAGGGGAATGAGGGGTACGGAGATACATGTATGGTTCATGCATGAATGAAATGAAGACGCGCCAAGAGAATGGCAGTATCTGGGCGCCGGAAACCCGAGCTCGTATTCGCATGTGTACACAAAGACTGGAGGGTGATAGAGTTATATTGTTGCTGTTAGGTTGAGCTCGACTCTGCAGAGGGGAGCCCGGTCTCCGGCTCCCCACCTTCCGGCTTCCGGATATGTGGGGGATGAGGAGGAGGAGGATGAGGATGAGGAGGAGGAGGGGGAGATCAGGCGGGAGGCCCTGAGTCCACTTCGAGAGAAACATTCGATCCGTGTACAGCGTAGCAATTTCCGGCCTTACCGAGTAGAGGTACATATATTACCTGGAATGGTTCGAGGGCGGAAGGGGGGAAAACAAAACCTGGTAAACCTCCGGGTCCGGAGCGGAGACTTCAAGTCGGGTCTACTAGTACGAGAGAGTATAAGTACCTCACGGCCCGGATGTTCCGCGGGGCGCGAGGGAAGCTGCTCCACATCGCGGGCGCTGAACCCTTGACTTTTACTAGTCCAGGGGAGGAGGAGCTCTGGCCGACGCTTACTTGTAGCAAGCGCGATTTAGTTAGTAGATCGTCCTACCCGAACGCTAGCTAAACTGTACTTTTAGTGGGGATAACTGAGAAATGACAGGACTAATACGCCAGACAGATATTGAGGCGCACGCGGTATTATATAGAGTCGAGTGAAGAAAGTTCATACTGGCCGGTGGATCTTGGGGAATAGAAGTACTGGACCGCGGTCCCCAGGAACTAAAACAGAAATCTCCGGTCAGACCGAGCTGGCCTCCTTTCCACATGGCCTATCCACGTGGATAAAACGTGGTCCATCCGTCCGATGCCCGTGGACAGCTGGGTTGCAATGGTCCTCCTCGGTGCATCCGACGAGCTGCCCTGCCTGGTACTGACTGGCAGGAAGGGGGAGCAAACCACACCTTGGAGTCGGCGCCAAGAGACTTCTTCTCCTTCTTCGGCTTCTTTTCTCCGTCTTCTTCATCGCCGCTCTAGGCAAAGTTCGCCCAGGATCGATCCCTACCTTGGCCCAATAATACTGGTAAAGGCTCAATGAAGGGTGGGCCCAGGTCCGAGCCCCATTCCTACCCTCTTCTCTGATCCCTGCTTCTCCACACCTAAGTCTGGTCGGGGGTAATATCCGAGGCGACAGATCCCTGTCACCTGCATGTCCAACGTCCCTTCCATCTGTTAACATGATGGGAGGATAATACTCCATAATACTACTTGTGAAATTACTCCGGACCACGAATATCTGGAAAAGACCGATGCATGATGGGAAACATGTGGAGTGGAGCCTTCGCCTCCTTCCGAATTTGGTTCGTGGAACGGACTTCTGGCATTATTGCCATCTCCTTTGCTTCTTCTTTTGCTTCCACTTCAATGTTCTTTTGACCTCCCCGGTCAGTTAGTCAGTCATCCACACACACATCAGCTCCCCCGCATTGAAGTCCGTTTACAGGGGGGCATGGGTGGTCGACTGATCGCGGTCGCTCCTGCTCCGCACTACTCGCATGACTCGTACTGAGTAGTGTACGTCTTCTCAGAGTCAGTCGGGTGTTCCTTCCCGAGAGTCTCCACCTCGTTATTCCCTTTTGAGTGATTCATAATTGAGGGATATCCCGCGAGCCTGGGAAGCGAAATCCTGGATGATGCTGAAATAGGACAAGGAGACAACATGTACAAGTGCCAGCCAGTCGTTCGCTGTACGTCGGATAATATACATACAAGTCGAGCAGGATTCTCGATTGATTGTAAAACTCTATAGAACTACTTTGTAGGAGTATTATTAGCACTGCTTTAGTACAAGTACGGAGCAGTATCTGTCTGGTTAGTCTTCTCGCCTCTTCCCTTGTCTCTCCATCTGTGCTCATTCTGTTAGTTAGAGCCAAGATTTTGTGGGGAGATTGGACTGCTCGTATATGACGCCCGACAAGATTGCCAAGGAAGCTTGCTTACAAGTACTTGAGTTGTCTCGTACGGACGCGGGAAATATTAGTACCCCGAAGCGGTGGGACACAATGGTCCAACTTCAAGCACTCCTTCCTCACCTTAAGCACTCCTTCCTCACCTTAAGCACTCCTTCCTATCCCAACTTGTATGACAAGCCATATAGATGCTCGGGAAGGGACGGCAGGACACAGTACATACGTACTCTCTGTGCAGCGGAAGGGGAAGAATCTATCCAGAACACATCGCCCTTGCAGCATCCCGCCCGGCACCTTACAAAATATGCAGGTACTACTTCTCTCTTCTCCAGTGCCGTACGATCTCATATTCATGCGATGCCATATCCATACTCGTAACGCGTGTGCCGCCGCCAGGAATTCTTCATCACGTGCTAGTTATGCACCCTGGGCCCTTCTGGCAGGTGCGAAGAGTCAAAACTCTCGCATCTGCAGAGGAACTAACATCCATCTTCTCCCCTTCAGCGTGCATGTTCATCGTAGACGCATAGAGCACGCGAGCAGCATCCCGATTACTGAATTCTCAATGTCGGGAGAGAACTCTGCGGCCTGCGAGCTAGATGCCGAAGTCTTCGGCCCGCTAGCCTCAATCCCGGCAGACTCCCTAATACTTCTTACATCAAAAATACAAGAGAGAGCTCTCAGCACTCAGGCTTCAGCATGCAGTCTAGTCGCCCGGGTCGGTGGTTCATTTAATATCGCCCACATCATCCAGTTGGATAGCCTCAAGTTGGTAGTGCGTGTGCCTGCCACCGGATGGGGTGATGGAATGACCGACGCAGCTGTACGTGCGATTCAGTCACAGGTCACTACTTTGCGCCTGATCAAGCGCCAGACGACGATTCCGGTCCCGGAGATATAGGGGTTCGATACTACTTGCGACAATGAGATCGGAGCTCCGTATATCTGTATGAGCTTCATGCCCGGAGTGCCAGTGTCCAAGGTTTGGTTTGATCATCTCGATCCAAGACTTGAATCTCGACGCCTCAGGAGCTTGACGTCCCTTTCACAGGCGTTGGCTCAGCTCTCGAGGTTTAGCTTAACGAAAATTGGTTCTCTCCAACATGAGACGGATGAAGAACCACTCGTTATTGGTCCCTGCTACGGCTGGCGAGAAGACGACAATGGCAGACTCAACGTTGTAGCATCAGGTCCGTACGACACTACATCTGCGTACCTACGGGAGCACTCTGCAGCGAGGGATGAAAATAACCTATGGGGGGTTGCGGAAGCTAAGTTGCTGGATATCGTGGTTCCTTGTCTTACTGCTGGGTACAACCCAGACGAAGGCATCGTTCTCTCCGTCCCCGATCTTGACTCGCAAAACGTCCTGGTAGACGAGGAGGGTAATATCACAGGAATCATCGACTGGGACCAGGTTCAGACCTTGCCCCGATGCATAGGGTACTGCCGCTTTCCGAGTTGGATCACGCGCGACTGGGACCCGCTCATGTACGGCTGGCCGAAGATGAAAGAGTCAGAGAACTCGCCGGAGGAACTTGAGGGGTACCGGGAGCACTTCGACAGGGAAATGGGCGCGGCGCTAGGCTGGAAGGGGGACTGGGTTTATACCAAGAAGTCGCACATCAGAGAAGCTGTATGGATTGCTGCACTGAATAGTCAGAACAGGCTGGAGATATGCCGGAAAATGGTGGAGGTCGTGATGGAAGCACAGGAGGAGAAGGTGGATGCCTTGGATATTCTCTATGACCTTCGCTCAGGCCGCCAGTGTGAGCAGGGATGGCGCGATCTTAAACAGAAGCTACAGGCGCTCGTTTCCTGAACTTCTCCCGGACTTCCGTTTGGCACCATATCATTTACTGATTACTATTGTTGCAAACACTTCCTGTGAGATCGAGACTCTTTGTTGTCTCTTGGCTCTTTTTTGCATCGGAAGTGGAACGGGGAGAGGGGCATGTGTTTGTTCTATATGTTTGCATTCGCATTCGGGGCGGGGGAGGGGGGTTCTATGGAGCCACCAAGTATTTTTTCTTTACTTTGGATACGAGTACGAGTAGCGGGACTTGGTTGTAATACAACTACTCGCAGAGACGGTCCCTCCGGTTCATGACTGCTTGCTAAGATTAATCTTTCAAACAGAATCCTGACAAGTCGGCTTCACAAGACGAAAGAGCCGGTATAAGTCCGTGCCCGTGAGTCTACCTACGCGTAGCATAGCCATCGGTGCCGGGCTCGTATGTCGAACTCGTCGTAACCATCATATTCAAAATAAGCCATTCTCCCTCAAACACGATGGCCTTGTCAACTTCTCAGTTCTAGCCAAGTCTGCCACTTCCTCGGCATGCGCCTTCAACCGTCCCTCCCTATCTCGTTGAGACTGCAAACG
>ONZQ02000004.1:966911-985958 GCA_900312665.1 Cephalotrichum gorgonifer | reverse complement strand
CCCCCCTTTTTTTTTCTTCTGCCATCGAAAATGACGAAGAGATCTGGAGTCGGCGAAGACGATGGTGTGCTTTCCCTGCGGCGCGGACGGGTCGGGCTCTACTCGAACGGCCCTCCTTTCCCTATTTCGTAGTCCATCCTCGTAAGGAATCGAGTGAAATACTGCGAAGTTCGACACGGCCGATTTCCGGGCGATTCGCGGCCTTTGCCTCCAGATTCTCCCTTCGCCGCTGGAGAGGTGGTGGTAGCAATAGTAGCAGCGGCAGTGGGCATCGTCGTCCCACAACACCGAACCCTCCGGGTCGAGGAGTTTCATGGCCTCGACCTCGGGCAAAAAATATGCCTGCGTTCTACTCGTGCAGGGTTTTTCTCGGTTATGATATATCCGGCGAGGCCCTCGCCCTGGGTAAGGGAGAAAGAAGGGCAAAGATTAGTTTATATGTACAGGCGCCCAGTAGCTTCTCTCACACTGCGTGTACGTATGCCCTGCTCTCATGACACTGTATGTTTTCCCTTCGTAATCAGATTCTCTAAGCCGTTACCTACCGCTAGCTCTCCCAGCTTTTGCTCATCAATGTCTGTTGGGTTAATGGCCACTTCGCAGCATCCCTTGATACTTTTCTGCAGATAGCCAGGACCGTGTAGCACCTTTCCGCCCAAGTCTACCTTGACTCGAAACTCTTTACTGTCGCTCCTGACAACGAGCACAGCAACAGGAATCGTAACTTCGGTGGCATTCTGACTCCCACTGTGGATAAATTGCCATCGGACGGATGATTCATACCCTCTGTCGTTGCGGACAATCTCGCTTCGAGTCATATCGAAACGTTCCCGACTTTGGTCGAAGCCCGGCTTTGAGGCGGCAGACGATTGTGGACTAGCAGCAGTAGTCACGCCTAATGCTTCAGTCTTCCGTATTTTCGCGCCCATCTGCTTAGCTGTGGCTTGGGAGGGGGCGTAGGCAGCAACCTCTGGGGGAATGTTACTCCTGCCGAGGAACTCGAGGGAAATGGTTAAAGACGATATTTTAGTCGAGATTTGCAGGTTGAGCAGCACGGCGGAAGCCCGTGTGTGGAGGGTCTCGTCCAATGTACCATGGATACTTGAATCTTTCAGCACCACGAAACATTTGACACCATCGGCATCAAGCAGGCATGTCTTGTCGACATTGGGGCTATGGGGGTCTGGTGTAGTGGTCTCTCCATGTGGTGCGAGGTCCTTTTTATATCATTATTCCCGTCAGTCACCACAAATGATTAGTGCGACGAGAGAAAAACGAGAAGCAAGGCGCATGTAATATGGCGTGGCTTAGTGGTATTTTGGGAAGCAATGGAAGATCTTTAACTCACAGGCCATGTCGAAGGGACCTCAACATCTATTGGCTGCTTGCCTGCCTTCTCATTCTCGTACGCGGCCGGCTGCCCCAATTCTTGCCTGCCGACCACCCGCCATGGTGGCGCCGTGAGACGCGGAAGCCGATTGTCGTTCATCCGCCTGAAGGCGTCGAGTGATAACGGCCACTTGGCTCTCGGGGGAGGTCGTGGTCGAAAATAATCTTTAGCTGCTTCTTCCACCGCGTCTGCCCTCGCGGATCTATGTTCATCTTGGAGACGAGTCTGGGCCTCCTGGTTCTCTCCGTCCGCGATGCCGAATCTGGTCTTTCTGGCGTCGTGCGTACCCGATAGTGAAGAAAGGAATTTGCTAGAATAGGGTATCGGAGCAGTCTGGCGCGCGAGGCGCTCTAGCACGGAGTAAAACTCCACGCTCAACGAATGAACTCGAGAGACCTTGCCGGCGAGGCCGCCCTCCCTGCCACAGGATGCTTGGAGAGTACTCTTCAAACGGCTGCTAGAAGAATGCCTAGTATCGATAGCTGCTAACGCCTCTTCTAGATCTTCCCAGGCCGAGAGGAAATTTGTTTCCCAATCTGATAGACGATCCACTTGGGCGTTTGAGAGGTTGCCGAATAAGACCATCCTGCGCTGAAGCAGCACCGACAACATGTGGGAGACGCGGGCAGCGGACTCGGTGGCGCCGGCAAGAACGTGAGCTGATGCACCGGATGCACCGCGTAAGCGTATGCGACTGAAAGTGGCTTCCAAGGCTCGCATGATACTGGCTATTGCCTCAATGATAGTCAAGGCACCCATTTCCAGCAGAACACTTACGAGGTGTTTCCGCCAGGATTTTGGTTTGATTTCTGGATGGTGATAGAAAGAGAGTGACAATGGGAAACAGCTGTCCGTGGAGATAACAGAAACACGAGGTCAGCTGTGCGGGCTGTCGTTCGGGCGAACCGGCCTGCCGCGTGATGTGAGTGCCTACCCTACCAGTACAAGCTGCGGCACGCCTCCTCTGCGAGGTATTACTACATGGTACATACATGTACTGATAAATATTTTCCACTGATACCGTTCCTAGTTGGGCCGCGAATTGCTGCCCGAGACGGGAAGCGGGCAGCCAACGACTGTCCCCGGGCTAGCTTGCAGGTCTATACGGCCAATAACCTACCTCAACGAACCAGCTACATACATACCTTAGTTACCTGTAATAGGTCTGTTGATCCCTTGCCGGTTCGGATCGAGGCCACCAGGCTTTCTTGGTGCAGGAATAGTATAAGATGCGACACTCGGGGATTATGGGAGGAATTCAATTAGGGACACCACGCCCGTGTCGGGAAGCGCGGCTTTCTTTTCGTGTCGATATTAAGCCGTGGTTGCCACTCAGGGCGCTGCTTCCTTCGATGCCGACTCATGTAGGGTTCCTCGTCGGCTTTTGGCCGCAATGATGTCTTCGCAACAGGTTGGATTCTATACGACGCTATGTCTAGCGATACTCAAGACCACCTTTTTTGTCGTCGAAGTCTGGGCTTATTTCCACCTGGAGCGATCAAAGAGCATGCCGGCCAGGGAGATAGGGCTATATCTTGTCATTATCGGCCGTCGAATCGTTGCCATACAGGAATATCTCAATGGCACTCAGCATGATATCGAGGTAGTAGAGTCCTCGTACCAAAAGTTGCTGGTGGTAACGACTAACTTCTAGGCAGGCTGCAGAGATGGCCCAGTGCCTTGAAATGGTGCGGATTCGTATCCGCCAACTATTACAGCCTGGTAGTGAAATCAGTCGGACACAGGTCGAACCATTCAAAAAGTTTGTGGAGCGACTCTGGGACGCCGAAAGAAGCCTCCGGGTGGTCCGGAGGCGGAGGCGGGGGCAAGGCACTGCTGGGCAAGCTCGATTCCGTCTTGTGGCTGCTCTTGGGGGCGTCTGGTCCGAGATTCGGGATTGTTTGGACACGCTAGACGGACCACAGGGACCAGTTACGGCAATATGGAAGCGTCGAGTTCATCTCCTGTTCGTCATGCGTCTCTCTACTATAATCATGACGGCCGGAACTCTAATCCTCTGGAGTGTCACTACTGCCATTGGGGTGAGGGAGGCGTCCAAGGACGGGTTCCACCATGGCTGGACTGCAGATGCCGACATAGTCGGGGATGGTGTTCGGGCGGCTACGTGGGCACAAGGCAGCTTGCTCTTCCTAATTACATTTCTAGGAATGTTCCACTTTGGCCACTCCGCAGCCAAGGAGATAGGTGGAGGGCTCGTCATATTGCACGTGTCGTTGGCTCTCGCCTTCCTCGGGCCCCTCAAACACCGGACCCTCTCCCCGGTCGATGCCGTTCTCGGGTCCATGATCCTTGAGGTCCAGAATAGTGCTCTCTCGGTTCAATTAGTATCCAAAGAGACACTGGCAGCCCGGTGGCAGGTAGGAGCAGTACTCTTCGCACAGCTACTGGGGTTGTCGACAGTCGGTGTGCTCGTCCGCAGCTTTACTCGAGGCGGTACCGCTGGCGCCGATCAGGACAGTTGCATTTCGATAATCTGGTGGGTGTGGCTCAGTAACTGCTCAGACGTGCCCCCAAGCCAGATCTCTCCCTTCTGGATCTACTACGGCCTCAGGTGGATAACCTTTGCCCATTCGAGTTTTTACTCCGTCACACGGGCCGACTTCTTCGACAAGTCCCTGAAGTGGGAGCAGCGACACCATTACTCCAACTGCGCGGCTTGCGACGACCCCTTCATGGTCGACACGGCCATGTGTACGTCCTGCATTGCATTTCAAGCCCCCCCACGACGCCGCGAAATTAAGGACCTTACCAACATCTATATGGACACCCGGTCAGCGTTTTCCGAGATCACAGCCACGACCGAGCTCTTTTATTTGGAGTATGCTGCTTATGGGCTACTAGGTTTCATGATAGTCGAGATCGCCATGGCCAGCAACTCAGTTAGCAAAACGTCACCCGTGTATGCGGTCGGCCAAGTTAGCCAGGTAGTGGTTGCTGGAGTGACATTAGCCCGAGCTGTTTGGGTCACGACACGTTCACTTGTCCGCGACGGTGGCGAGTATTCCTAGCTGGCGATGAATAGCCTGGCCACATCAACGCCGCCCTGCCCCTTGTCGGCAAGTCCCGCATTTACCAACAATAACTCCAAGGACGTAGGAAGCTGTGAATGCACAGCTCGACCAGGCCATAACGAGACTCTGCTGGGAGGCGTCGGCCGTGAGGAAGGGTGGAATATAACTAGCAACATTGTCGTCGTCGTCATTCTAACTGCCTGCCCTCCTTCCGCCCTGCCTGGGGACCCGGGTAGTTCGACATTTATACCTCCGCGTTGAACTCGGACCGGAGTTAACGGGAAACATGTCTGCCAAAGAAGCAAGAGAGCCGAATTCTGACGGGTCCATGGCGGGCTCTGTGAGGAGCACTGAGCCAAGAGAGATAGGGGGCGCCGATGAAGAAGAGGGAGAGGAGAGACCACAGGGCCTACATGGATTTCTTCTTCCATTGACGGAACCATATCTGACTCTTTACTAACACGATTAAGGCCAGAGAGAGGAGCCAGAACTGGCAGCACCTGTTTTCGTTTTGTTTACTACCTGGGCTAAAGCCTCCGCAACCCGCAACCCCTTACCCAATTCAGTTGTCCGAGCCAACCCCGACCACACCGCATCCCTTGCTTGAATCTGAGAATACAGTTAGATATAAACCAGCTAGTGCTATAGGAGGTCCCTGTCACTTTCAACCTAGCGGCCTACAGTTCAACATCCGTACGTACCAAGGTAGTCAGGCAGTTGGCCCAGCTCCACATTCTCCGGTATCGTCGCGTTCCTATCGTGGCTGACAGGCCCGTATAGGAGCCACCCGGACCCCGGCTGGAGCGTACTATGCTGCGCCGGATCCTCCTCCAAGCCCTCACCGCCGGCCCGCTCGTACGCCTCGACGTACCCCTCCGGGTAGCCCTCCGTTATGCTCTTGCCCACCGTCCCGGCCAGGACCATGGCCTCGAACCTCTCCACCCCCTTGAAGTCCCTCATGATGAACGGCGCCTGCGCGTACCCGATGGGCAGGTCCTCTATGCTGACCCTCGCGTACGTCACGCCATCGAGGTCCGCGATGCCCCTGTCGTTCCGCGCGAACTCCTCCCCATTCGCGTCCCAGTACCAGAATCCAGTCAGCCATCCGTTGATGTAGTACGGTGGGTCGCCGCATATATGCGTGGACTCGGCCACCACGATGCTGTTCCAGAACGATATGATTTCCTTGCTGTCCGGGTCGTCGAAGCTCGCGACGAAGCGCGAGAGGATGGGGCGCAGCCGCCTCTGGTACGCCTCGGGCTCGGCGCCGAAGTCGGGAAGGTGCTCCAGCCTGTCGTAAAGGGACTGCCAGTCCTCCTTCGTGCCGAGGAGCGTCACGGACGGGAGGCCGCAGATGATGCTGCCCTCGTAGTTGAAGTACTGCTTCATGAGGCCCATCATGAGGACGTTGGCCGTCATGCGGTCCGAGTCCGTGGTGGTGGTGAAGTTGGGCTGGATCCACTCGAGCAGCCAGTCCGTCTTGACGCGGTCCTGGATCTCGTACTGGAAGCGCTCGAGCACGAGCATCCAGGTGTAGTCCTCGACGAGGATCGTCTCGCGGCCCTCGTGGTTGACGAAGAGGTCGCGCACCTCCTCTGCGTGAGTGCCCATGTAGAAGTTGAGCTGCACGAGGATGGTGAACCACACCTCCTCCGGCCGGATCATGAGGTGGTGGTGCTCGCCCCACGCCTGGATCGCGCCACGCAGGAAGCTGTCCGCCGACGGCTGCAGTCCGTGGTCGGCCGCGGATAGGTCGGTAGCGTCGAGGGAGGACATGAGGACCTCGGTGTCCGGCTGCGTGAACTCGCCCTTGATGCTGGCGCGGAAGAAGTCGTCGGCGGAGGACACGGCGGCCGTGCCACTCCAGGGCTTCGGGTCGGCGCCCGTGATGATGGTGACGCCAGCCGAGGCGACCGCCGCGGCTCCCAGTAGGGGAATCGCGGCTCTAGGTGGGGACCAGCGCATCTTGGCTCTCTGTGCTACTATGCTGTCTTAACTCGTTTGATATTGTCGACACTTCGTCGTGGAGTTATAGAGAGAGGCGAAGCTTTTATCCTCGGGACAGTTTTCAAGAACCGGGGTAGATTCCCTGGGGAAACGACCACCTTTTAATAGCCCCCTTCATCTCGGCATCTTTCCTTTCTGATCCCTCGTTTTGGAGACAACGTTGTTTATGGCTCTACTTACCCGTATAGGCAAGCTTCCAAGTTTCATCTCACTCAAGAATAGAGGAAGTGAGGAGATTCGCGCGGGGAAAATAGCCGAAAGCGAGGATAGATACAGTTCGAAGGGAGTGAACCTCTTTTCATATCGTGCCGCCGGCGGGCAATATCGAGAAGCCCATTGACGAAACAATCGTCGCACGCAATGGACTGGACCCCGCGACAATGTTTCTAATTTTAGAAAGGACTTTTTTCTTCGGAAAGCCCTCGAGAAAACGGGTCTTCCTTCTTTCGTCCTCCCTTCTTCCAGGGCCTCGCTCTGGCTCTTCTTGTGGGATTTTCCTGGGACTACGCGGCGATCAATGCCAGTTCCAGGAAAAAACGGCTCGTATTTTATACAACTTCCATATTGGCCGATGTAATAAACCCCTTCCATATTGGTAGAGATATAATCTAGTCCGAGACTTGGCGTTCGTTCTTCGTTCGCTCGGGTAGACTTTTCTGCTCCGATATGAGCTGGCATTTCCTGGAAATGTCCTGACTTATAAATAGCTCCCAATGAAACCAGTGGGTCTTTAGGAGATTATATTGCTTACAGCTCTTATTCCGATCATGTCTTTCGCTTGTCCCAACGGGGAAATGGCCAAGAGAGAGTCAGTCATATGCAAGCCATTTGCACCAATGTATGTAATACATTCAGGAGCTTCTACCAAGGCACTCTAGACTAACATGGTGCCTATCAGTCTTGAGCTTAATACTGGTGCTGGTTACCACATGGATAGCACCGCCACGTTACTTTGTTTCCGAGACGTAAGGGGGTTGAGACAAGCGATACGATCTACCCTCTGCACTAGATGCCATATCGTAGCACTGGTAAAGATATGCTGTTATCACACTTGGATTACTAAATCTTTTCATCAAAAGTTGTCATAGAGTGCGTTGCCAAAATAAGTAAGAAGCTATATACAGTTGAAAAAAGGCGTCGCTACTCATAACTTCACCCAGCCCCCAAACACCACCTCTCTGCGCGTCTACCGCTACTGGCACTGGTGGTAGTAGTCATTCACCACAACACACCTGGTGCCCGACCCGCAAACCGTCGGCCCGGACCATCCGATGCCGCCGCACTGGCCCCACGGAGACTGCGTGGGCCCAGTCCCGGGCGCCGTGGTCGTCTTCGTCACGAGCGTGGTCGCGGGAGGGTTAGTGGACGAGGGAGGGTTGACCGTGGGCTGCGGCCCGCTCCCGCCGACGGTCGTCGGTGTCCCCGTCGCGGTGGCCTTCTCGGGGTTCTGGGGCGCGGCCGAAACGCCACCCTGGATGAAGGCTCCGCCGGGAACCTTGTAGTCGAGGCCGGCGTCGTAGATGTTGACGAGCACGCCGGGGTCGTTGGCGCCGTAGAGCGCGGTGCCGGACACGCCGGCGGGCTTCGCGGTCCCGGAGCCGGTGATCTCCAGGTTGAAGCACTGGGGGTAGCTCTGGGCGCCGTTGGGGCCAGAGGCGCCGTGGAGCGCGATGATCTCGTGGCGGAGCACGTAGTGGCCCGGGGCAATGTTCTCGGGGATCTTGACGACCCAGGCGAAGTCGTTGTCGATGAGCTGGTCCGCGGCGTAGTAGCCCGGAGCGCCGGGGCGGATGAGGCCCTGGCCCGTGATCTTGAAGAAGCGGAGGGAGTTCTTGTCCACGTTTGCGCAGGGCCCGTTGCAGGGGGCGAGCCAGTCGCTGATGGGGCCGTGGTGGCTCTCGGGCCAGGTGTTCCACTGCAGGGTGAGGGTGTCGCCAGCCGCGACGCGGACGTGGCCCTTGGCCGGGGTGGCGCTCCGGTGGCAGATCATGTCCGGGGTGCCGTAGGCGTCGGGGGCCACGAAGCCGAGGTCAAGCTGGTCGGCGGCCCAGCCTACGGCGACGGGCGGGTTAGAGGAGTAGGGGTCCGAGGCCGGGTGGTAGCCCCGGAACTGAACGCCCTTGTGGATGACGTGGGAAACGTGGCCGTGGGCCGAGACGGCGACGGCCGAGGCAAGAGCCCCGATGAGGGTGGAGAGCTTGGTCATTGTGGGGAGGTGTTATGAGGACTTGGGGTATTGTATGGGGGAGAGGGTTGTTGAGATTAAGGGAACAAGGAGAGGTGAGATGGGGGGAAAGTGGTTGCACTTATACCCTTACTGGAGAGAGGCGCCAAGAAGGTTCTGGCGAACCATTCGAATGTCCTCTTTGGTGGACGAAGTCTGTCTCCGCGATAGCAACGGCACCAGGCGGACGATGTCAGTATTCCCACGCCCAGACTTTCGGACTCCACATGCTAAGGATGTCACACGAACATCGGTGTCGACGCCATCGCGGGATCTGGGCCGCCGCGCCGAGACAAAAGTTCGAGGTGGCCAGTCTCCTACGTTAACACAGCTTGGATAGCTAACCGAAGTCCGTGTCTCGGACGAAGGGTAGCGGCCGGACCTTAGGACGCTGCTGTCTGGGGGAGGCCATCGTCGTTGTCTACTTACATAACAGTTAAGCTAGTCTAGAAAGGGTAGAAAGGAGGGGCAAAGAAAATCAATAATGGGACCCTTCCCCACGGGGACGTTGTAACCCTCACGACTCGGATCTGGGTGAGCCAAGCCTACTTGTAATAGCCGTGAACCGGAGTCTCGAGTGAGTGGCATCGCGTCGTGGAGAAGACCAACCATAGGCTTGCGCCGAGTTCCCCGTCCGATAGCTGAATCGGATAGTAATTTGTAGGGAATAATCAAGGACGGCAAGAACAAAAGAAGGGCGGGATTTCCCTATAATTTGCCTTCACTAACAATAACAGCTGCTTGAATAATCATGGCCAACGCCGAATCAGTCCCGTGTCAACTCCCGAAGTCTAATCGCGTGGGACCCAAAAAGGAAAACAAAAAGTCGGTTGCAACTTGGTACAAGGTAACATGGCATTGTTATGTCTGTGGTAGTGCGCCAGAGCCCAATGTGACGTTCGAACGTCAACCTTGGGAAACCCGGATCGCCGATTGGCGGAGTCATTCGGCCTTGCTCCGAGAAATTTCGGGGGACCCGGCGACGGAATTCTCCACTTTTCTACGGGGGGTGGGGTAACAGACGGGAGAAATCGAGTCCCGCGAATAGCTATCGCGGGTTTGAGGGAGGGGCCATTTTGCAGGGAGGTATGACTGGGTGGGTTCATTCCTGGTACTGCCCAACCCTATTTCGTTAAAGTCCCGTTTCCATTGATTATTCGGCTTTCGTTTCCAATTCCTGGGGATAAAATTGGCGTTATTAATATATAAAGTCCCAACGGTGCATGTACCGGCACCAGCACCGGCATGTGCAAGTATGGGGACGAGCGGGAACAAGGACGGGGACCTCGGCCGTCGTAAACGAAATCACAAGAGCACCATGCCGCTGTAATCGATATGCTTTGGCCGATGGCATCACTCAGGGGCAGAGCCTTCGAGCTAATGCAGCAAACCAAGTCAAGCCAAGCCACGTCGCATTCTTTCGATTAGCACCGGCGGCACGCCGCCCCGACGAGCGTTTGAGATACCGTGGTAACAGATCGCGCCGAGAACGCCCCCATGACCACACTACTCGCCCACCACGACCCTGTTCTGCTAGCAAATATTTGTCAGGGTGCGCTCCTAGGACGGAGAAGCGCCTTGGCGAGGCTCCTAGACCTCCCATGTAGTAATTATCCGACCCACGGAGTGTAACGGCCGCCGCACCATCCACCACCCGATCCCACCCTCTCCTCTCTAGCGGCGTGGCTAATGATGAGAGTGGAGAAGCATCGCACCCTGCGTTGAAGAATTGCGGAGCCCCGTCCGGGGAAACCGCTCCTCAATACCGAAAGGGGACGACCGGTACTTTGAAGTCTGCATACCCGTTTCTGGAGAGCGGAGATCCTCGGTAGTGCTTTTGCCCATCCTTTCCCTCTACGAAAAATATGCACGGGGAGTGCCGTGTTGGGAGGATTTAAACTTCCCGTCTGGGGAAGACGGGTTGATATTAACATCGATGCTGGATGCCAGAGAATGCCGTAGTGTACACACGCGGTTTGAGGATGTTGGTTCCTTGGTGGTTTGCCCTATGGCGGCAGCACCTAGTCCGGATTAGCCTGTTAGGAAATAGAAACATGCAGGTACTCGCAGCATGGCCGTAAATGTATTAGTATTAGTGGACTCCATGCTTTCCGCTCGCGCTATCCCCCGTGGTTATACATTCCTCCCTCTTCCGTCCTCCAGCCCCCGGCTTCTTGGCCGCATTCCCAGCGCCACCCACCACACATCAGTACTGCCTACCTCCTCTCACCCCCACCCACGTGCTCGTTCGCCGCCATCTCGTATGGCACATAACTGGGCGCTTCAAGAATGTGCACTCCATGCGCCTCTACCGCACCCGCCCTAGGCTCCGCCGCCCTCTGAACAACCGGCGTCCCGCTGCCATATACGGTGGGCCCCCCGGCGCTGCCCAGTGCCACGGCGTTCTCAGCGACGGCTTGGTCCGGTTGACTCCACGGGGCATACTGGGCCGCAGCCGCTGGAGAAGAGACTGGCACGGCGGACGGAGGCTCGAAACTCTGGGGAGGCTCGAAACCTCGGTGCGGCTCCATCGCCGGGGGAGGGGGGGAGGGCGTTGTGGGAGCAGGCTCGGAATCGCGGGCCTTTTCCCCCGAGGTGGGCGGGCGCGACACGGGCTTCTGCGCAACCATAGTCGCAGGGGCCGATGGGGCGGGGGAGGGCGGCAGGTCTGCCGGCGGGGGAGGGGCGATTCGATTCCGTAGGCGGCGGTAGAACACGGCGCCGATTGCGCCGGAAATGAGGGCCACGAGGACCGAGCAGCCGATCGCGATGCCGACAACAGCACCCACTGCAACGCCGCCGGTATCACTGCTGCTGTTGCTGCCGCTGCCGCTGCCGCCATCCTTACTGCCCTCGCTCCCGGCCCCGTTGCCGTCGGAATTGTCCGAGTCGCCCGTTCCCGTTGGTATGGTAGCCGCTACTCTCCCGGTTAGCTCTGATATACACCATCCCCGTCCCCCACCATTCTCTCAAACAGGCCGGGCAAAAAAACAAGAGCCCCCAGGAAAAGGAAACTCACTCGAGATTTGCGATAGATCCACTGTCGCGGAATATACGTTCATCCTCGCACTCCCCCCACACAGGTCCGCCTTCGCCCCCCTACAGGCGACATCGCACTCCCCCTGGTCTCCCGCGCTCGCCGCGAAGGGCTCCAGACTTCGCCCGCACCAGCAGTTGTACGCGCTCTCGACCCCAAACACCTCGCACTCGGCCACGGCGCACATGTTCCTGCACAGCCTGGGCGTCATCCCCGTGTCGAAGCTGCTCGTCACCGTCAGGATGTGGTTGCTGCCATCCTCGTAGCAGCCGAGGTGCTTGTACCCGGCCACGGAGGCGATCGTGGGCACGACCGAGGTCGAGGTCGCGGCCTGTCGGGGGAAGAGCTTCTGCGCGGCCGGCGTGGCGGCGAGGGGGTTCGCCGCTGCGAGAGAGGAGGTGAAGAGGAGGAGGGCGCAGAGCCGGGACCCGCGTGACGCCATCGCGACGGTTGATGGTCGCCGGGGGTTATTTTTGTTTCCTCAGCGAAGGCAATTGAATTTCCGGGTCGCGTGAGTGTTTCGTTTCAGATCCGCAATTCCCAAGGCCACGATAACAAGACTACAAGTAGAAAAGGAGTGTGAGAGGTGAGGAAACAAAAAATAACTCCCGACAGGAAAAAAACGCCTTGCCTATCTCTTGGCGACAAAGGCAGACATGAAGTGAAATCTCCCCAGCGCCAGATTGGGAGGGGAGAGGGGACTCGGAATTGGTAACCAACCCCTGAGCAATCGGCGCGTGGGATGACCCGATCGATGATGCACACCTCCGCCAGTCTGCAAGTGACGGACCAGGGGGACTGTTCGCCTCTTGATTGAGCGAATCAGAAGCAGTCTCGCGCGCAATGCAACAAACGCCAACCCAGGACCTCAATCGCAATGCTACCACCTGTTAGTACAGTTGTAATACAAGTATTTATAGAAATTAAACCCCCGCGTGATGTACGCTAGTTCTTCGAGAGATCATCCTTCTGAGAAAGTTGCTGTGAGAACATTCAAATCCATTAATACAACATGTGACTGCTTGGGATATCATTGCTTGGTATCTCCTTCAGACGAGAGAGAGGAGACTTTGTCCGCCGAAATCCGACGACCCCGGGAAACGCCGGTAGAACACCTGCCGCCGAAAAAGAATCTGAGGGCGGACAGAAAGAAAAGAGAAGAAAGGAAAAAGAAAAAGTGATGGGTCTCTATGGTTACAGTTTTTGAAAGCAAAGTCGTGACAGTCCGGCGATCGTCATTCCGCTCCTCCAAGCGGTCGTGGCCACTCCTCCCCATTATTTTCCCTGTAATCGTTTACCGATTTTCATAATTGCAGAGGCGTCGGTTTAAAAGGTGTCGTCCTCGATATTGCTGAGCATGCCGGCCGACCACAGGCCGACGAGCCCGACAAAGCTAATTTTCCACCCCCGCGTCAGCCCCGCGAGCCCCTGGCCCCGGAGGTACACTGTCTCCGTGACGGTCTTCCCGCGCTTAGAAGTCGACTGCGACGGAACCGCTCGCGAGCCTTCCTCGGCCGCGATGGCGTACATGGTCGCCAGGACCCCGGTGTATGGCCCGACGGGGACCACCGTCTGGAGGGACGCCTCCTTCGCGTCGAACGCGGCCAGGTACCGCCGTGTGGATAGCACCGATACCTGCGCTCGCCGGAGGACAGTCTCCAGGGGGAGTCGGACGAGGAGCGCCGCGGACGCGGCGCAGAATTTGGAGATTGAGAAGGAGACGGGCGTGAGCTGCCAATCAAGCTTGAATTTCGACTGGAGTATGATGGGCGCGGACACTGTGAGTACCGGGTGGACGAGTGAATGGAGTATCGTCGGGATCAGTAGAGTCGACGGGCACAGGTATGAAGGGAAACACCGTAGAGCCGACCATATCCCCCGGGTCCGGCGCGCCGCAGGAGTCACCAGGAACCTTTTCAAGCAGTTAGCATCCACACGTATTGTGGTTTAGTAAATCCGTCGTCAGTAGTAGGCTCGTACCTCGTGCGCACCAGATCCAACGGCGCCAAGATGAGGCCCGTCACAACCGCCGCCGCTGCCGCCACGCCCAGTGTCGTCCATGGATGCGGGGACCTTGTAAACGCATCCAGCATATCCTCTTCCACGCCAATGTCCGGCACACTAAGTAGCGCCGCGAGCGCACTGCGCGACCAGTTCTCCAGCAGCGACTGGAGGACGGAGTAGAGGAAGCTCGCGTTTGTCGCCTTCCACGTACCCCACACGCCCTCCTTGCTCCAGTTCCGGGCTATCACGTCGAGGACGGAGTTCGTGTTGGATATCTGGAGTTGATGCGAGGGAGTCCGCGGAGGTGGAGACGGGGTGGCTGGTGTGGACGGGCGGCGTGTCCTAGTAGGGGTTTGTCGGTGGGAGGCCGACGGAGTGGATGGGAAGTTGGAGCTGAAGTATGCGGGCTCGCCGTCGGAATCGGAGTCTTCTTGCTCATAGTCGGGCGACTGGCGGGGCGTCAGCACCTAGCCACACCACGATCAAGGGGCAGCCCGGGGGGATTCTGGGGGAGCTACTTACGTCAGGTCGTTCCGTGAGCGGAGTGGCGGCCTCGATTGCTGCGAGGTTGCCGGGATCGTCGCCAAGCTTCACCTGCAAGAGCACCTTGGCCACCTCGAACGGCTGTGCCGTCAAGACCGACGCATACTTCCACAGCAGCTTGTCGAGAAGCTGCTGGACGCTTCCCAGCGCCGACGTCTCGTCTTCTAGGTATCCCTCATATTTCTTCCACGACGAGTTGAGATCGTCGCGGATCGAGGATGTCGGGTGATTCGGCCTCGCGTCAGGTAGTCGAAACGTGCGCCTCTCGGGCTTGACGTAGGGCCTCGAGGAGTACTCCTCTTCGCCCGGTGCCCAAGAAGAAGTCATTTCTCTCGGTGAGCAAATGTTGTCACAGGCTGGGCTGTGGTGCGATCATAGCCCGAGGCTGGTCGTTTATTCTTGTGCTTGATTGAATCAAGATTGGGAGACTGATTCTTTTTTTCCGCGACCGACCAACATCACTCAGATTGGTCGCGTCATTAAGCAGCAGAGCATGGAGGGACGATACAAGGTACTTTCTAGCACGTGGGTCCCGCCCTTGGGTAGAGCTTCACTAACAAAAACCTCCCATAGCACCTTGCACAGTATATCAGGGACTTGGCGATAACTGTCTAAAGGTGGGTATGGAGGAGCACCAAAGACTCGCCCGAACCAACCGCCAGCAATCCATTGTCATAAAATTCGCAAAAATGTGAATGCTTCGGGTAGACTGAGAAAATAGTATCACTAGTTCACCAGCAGCAACTAGCAAGCAAGTGTTTGCAGAGTAGTATGAGTATATGTGCAATTCCCTGACATTCAGTCTTCTCCATTGAAACCTATTATTCTCTTGCAAGTCGACCAGTGAGGAATTTCTTTTCCTCTCAGTCGTCCAGTTGGGTTCTTCCGCCAGCTCCACTTTAAAATCGACGTCGCAGGCCATCCACACACCCATTCCTTCCTTTTCAGTATTGCTCATCGTACGCCTGCGCCTGCGTCCTCCTCCTCCCCTCTCCCCTCTCGCCCAGCCCACCACACAGCGCCTCGAGCTACCTGTGCCCAAACCACCTTACCTCGAGACACACACGCTGCTCGATCCCAATGTCAGCACTAAAGTCGGCCAGCGCCCATCTTGGGCGGCTCGCGCTGTCCTCGACCTCCCGCGCGACGATTCCCTCCACAAAGCTCGCCATCCACACTACCAGATCATGGAGCTCGGCTGCCTCACGATCCTCGCTTCTCCCCTCGAAGACCAGCAGATACCCAACCTTCCAGACTACTCGAGCATTCTCCGCGACATCCTCGGTGGCGCACGGCCACGTCCACACCCCCAAGCCCGGTGAAGAGTATGTGTGCATTCCTTGCCCTGCCGCCATGCCGCCCCGGCTGCCCACGCACGTTTCCACCATGTAACACTAACACAACTCATATAGGCTTTACGTGACCTTCATCGACAAGGACGGTACTGAGGTCAAGCTGGCCGTTTGCGAGGGCGACAACCTCCTCGATATCGCGCAGGCAAACGACCTCGAAATGGAGGGTGAGCCACCCATGCCCCATGTTGTTTATGGTTCCCCCCATACCCCCGGGCCTACCAGAACGATCGCTAACCGTCCATCCTTATCCAAGGCGCCTGCGGAGGATCCTGCGCCTGCTCCACCTGCCACGTAATTGTCACCGATGATACGTACTACGAGCGGATGCCCGAGCCCGACGATGACGAGAACGACATGCTGGACCTCGCATTCGGCCTCACGGAGACGAGCCGGCTGGGATGCCAGGTCACGATGACGAAGGAGCTCGACGGCCTGACGGTCAAGTTGCCGTCTATGACTAGGAACTTGCAGGCCAGCGACTTCAAGTCGTGATTAGAATACCCCCCAGGGACTTCGAGCGGAGGGCATCCCGGAAGGTATATCGGATATAGAATCCTCCAGATATTCTAGGTAGGAAGCACCGAGAGTGGATATCGGCCATACCATTTGCCATAGATGACGATTCCCCCCAACACATTGTACAATAGTTCATGAAACACGGCATGGAGGGGTTAAGATAGATACAGTCCCCCCCCATCATGCATGTCGCATTTGGAAGCGAAAAGGAGGGAGGGGAAAGGATAATACCAAACCACTTTTTATTCTCATCGATATTTAGCCCCTCAGAACCACATTTATAACGCCGGTACATGCCAATGAATCTTCCCAACAGCGCATAACAAAGCACATAAAAGCCCCCCCAAACCCCTAAGCCACCTCCACCGGGCCATTACTTCCCACCCGAAGCGATCAGGTCCAGGAACCCCTTCTTACTCATCTCGTTGACGTTCTCCTCTCTCCTCCCGGGCCCGATCAGCCCATCCTCGCGCCCCTTCCTCTCCGCCTGGCCGGCCTTTACCTGCGCCGCCCTCACCGCGTTGAACAGCTTCACCACACCCCTCTGCGCGACCTTCCTCAGCCTCCTCTCCTCCTCCATGACCTCCGACACGGACCCGCCGGCCTCCGCCCCACCGTCGCCGCCGCCCATGACGTCCCTCACCCTGCCCTTCTCCAGGGCCTTGAGCTTCTGCTCCTTCAGCTGCTTCCGGGCCTTGTGCTCGAGCGCGGAGTCCGTCGCCGCGCGCGCCGACGACATCGCGTCCGCGCTCCGCGAGAGCACGGGGTCGGCGCGCTTCGTGGCCGAGAGCTTCGTTGACAGGATCTTGGAAAGGGACGTGGCGAAGGCGGACGGATCGTTCCTCTTCGAGCGCTTCTGGTTCCCGTCGTCCGAGTCGTCGTCCGAGACGTCAAAGTCGTCGCCCGGCACGTCGGAGTCGTCGTCATCGGCGTCGGAGTCTGCGTCGGAGTCGTCGTCACCCTCTTTGTCCTTGGTGGCCGCCTTCTTCTTCTTCTCTTTTAAGGTCTTGAGCCGCGGGGGCGGGGAGGGGGCGCGGGACGAGGCGTCCGAGTCTGTCGCGGCGCCGTCGTCGGCCTCGGCGTTGGCGATGTCATCCTCCGAGTCGGCGAGGTTGACGGCGGGAAAGTCCTCGGGGCCGTCTCGAAGCGTCGCCTCGCCTTCGGAGTCGCTGTGGTAGGCGTGCTGCTTCCTGCGCTTCTTGATGGGGCGCGAGACCCCACCGGCGTGGGCGCGCTTCTTGAAAGTCTTGTCGACAACCATGGCTGCCTCTGGTTGTGTTGGTCTGTGGCGTTCGGGGACGGCAGATATGCAGGAAAGAAATTAGAATACTAGTGATGGGATTTTGCTGGGATATGCCAATGGGTCGGTCTTGCTGAAAGGCGGTGGAAGGAAATTTTCTTTGTCAGTTGGCAGAATCGGCCGTGGTTTTTGGCGGGGTCTGCTCCAAAGTGAAGGCGGTGAGAGAGTAAAGCTCTCACCGAGAGCTTATCAGGACGCCGCCTTCGTATCACCTCCACACCTCGATGACCTCGCCTGCGAATGCATCCGAAATCGACAACAAGTCCATGATCTTGACCCAGAACACCTAACCACTGTACAATAACAGTCTTGGGGTGATGTACATGTATGTTCATGGAACATAAATGTTTCTAACATACATAGTTTCTCCCGTGGAGTATCCTCCTAGGCAGCGGGTCGCGCTCTAGACTTCACTCCAGTGGAGAATACCAGCAAGATCTCGATCCTATATTCATCAATTTGGATATCCTAGGTATTAGAACCCAGAAAAGAAGTCACGATAGTGACGAGACGACCAGCAGAGAGTTGGAGGTGTGGTTGTACAACATCTGGAGAGCATACATTGTCCTGTCGGACCCGTCTCAGCACACGCATTATACGATTGAGGCTTTCTATAGTTGAAAGCATTAAGGATAAATCACTCAAAATTCAATTAATAAATCGCCATAGCTTTTGGCCTTGCTACCGCAGAACTGAGTACGTGCTCCGAAAACTCAAGTGTCATAATGAGACCGCGATCCGCTCCTCCAAAACCACTTACACCGTGTTCCGAGGCCAAGAGCCCATTAACTATCACTCGTGTCCATACCGACAGCTACATTTCCGGCCGTGTTCCGGGATAAAACCACTACCCACCACCAATCATGACGAAACGTTCTTACGCACTGCATCCGGAAATGCTCGTGAGAGTCTGGGGGCACTGGATCTGGTTGTACTCGACCCCCCACGTGTTGGTGTCACCCCTGGCCCAGTTCCACCTCCAATAGCACCCAGCCTGGAGGTGGCTTGGAAGGGACTCGCAATCCTTCATCTGCGTGACTCCACCGAACTGTCGGCCCCTGCAAGCCACCGAGCGCACGTTAGTATTTTGGACTTGGCCGACATCAAGCTGGAACGCAAGACGTAAGGACAAAGGGATGGGGTGTTGGCAGCAGAGAGAGAGAAAAAGGGGTAAAGGAAAAGAGATAGGGAGACGTACCAGTCATATCCGTACTGCGTATCGCAGCCGTCCCGGTTCGGCCCGACGCCACCGCCGGGCGTCAGCAGAATAAAGTCCCTCCGTCCATTGTTCACCTCGCCTCCTTCATTGATTATTTGGACCTCCATCCTCTTCCCAGCCGCGGGGCCCTCGGTCCACTGCAGCGAGAAGCACTTGCAGCAGTTATCATTACCGCGCGTAATGGCGAAGCCGTAGGACAGGTCCTCGGACACGGGGCGCGGCTGGTAGTCCGAGCAGAGGAAGCCCTTCGTGGAGTCCGTGCCGGAGCTGCCGCAGGAAGAGGGGGCAGATGCGGCTTGGTTGGCGGAGAAGGGATTGTCGTTGATATCACAGACCATTACCTGGCCTCTGAGGGAAAGTGGTTAGTTTCTTCTGTTGGTGTGAGGATGGTAGGCGTCTGGCGGTTTTTTTTTTTTTTTT
>ONZQ02000004.1:927214-966617 GCA_900312665.1 Cephalotrichum gorgonifer | reverse complement strand
TGATGGTGGTGGTCTTACGTTCCGCCGCCCTCGCGGAGGAGACCCGGCCATGCGCAGGCGGGTTTACAGCTAAGATATCATCAGTCTCGGGACATGTACGGCATGATTGGGAACCCGGGGGGAGGGCTTGGCTCACCAGTCCCAGTTTGTTAGAGTTCGGCCGGGTGCTGCAATAGCCTGGGGAATCAAGGCCGCAGCCGCAGCGAGGAGAAAGCTGGCCCTCTGCATTGTGTAGGTAGTGGGTGATGAGTTATGTTATTAGGATTACGGTATGGCTCAAGATTAAGAGCGGGATGAGTAAAAGACTAGGATAGAAGCGTAAGGAAAGTTTGAAAAGAGGGAAAAGTTCAGAAAGGGAAACTTGGGCTTATTATAGAATAAGGGGGGGTGAACGAGTCTAGCACATTGGCGAGAGAGCGATATGGCCAGGGTTATATACACGATATCCCAAACCCAGGTACCTACCTGCCAAGATCTTTCACCCCTTCAACCTGATTCCGGGTCCTCGAGGATTGCCCCTTGAACTCTGCCAGGGCCATCCCTGGGCGTCAAGTCCCGAAAAAGGAGACAAGCTCAGAGGATGAAAATAGAACCTATCTATTGACCTCTCATCCCGCTCCCGCCTTGGTGATAGCCCGGGCTATATTCCTCGCTAGAGAGAATCCCGACCTGTATATTGGGCCAATATCACTTTCTCATCTCCTGCCGGACGATGAACCGGAAAGGCGCTTCGTATTCACCATCAACACGGCTGCTGACGGGGTGAGAGACTGGGCTGACAGTTGGAAGAGCTCGCCGACATCCCGTCTGAGCAGATAACTCGGAACCAGTAATATGTGCCCATGACGTTGCCTATAGTCCCGGAAAGATGTTGTGCCGGGCTTAGAATGCCTGTTGGGGATAGGTACGGGCCTCGATGTATGGTGCCGGCGCGCCTCTATACAAGATGGACCTTGGCTATCTTCGGCTTTCCCACTCCCGCTTAATCTATTCTGCGCCTGCACCGCGTGTTCTCATGCCCGACGATAGTACGTGCGTCTGTCTTGGGAGAAAATAATCCCCGAGGATAGTGCTTGATCCGGCCGGCCGTAGCTATTCTTACCTGGATGTTCAAGCTGTAGGGAGGGAGGGAGGGAGGTCCCCATTAGGCACGGTTAGTCCGAGCAGCTTTTGAGCTCTACTCTCCCCCAAAAGATCGCTGCCTTGCTGTATCGTCCACACATGTAGAGGCCTCGCCTAACACACATTATTAGTCAACGCACCTGTCTACACCTATCTATCCGCTATCAGAAGACGAGTTGAGATATGCTGAACCCATCATTGGACGAATCCCCCACGGCCGGGTTGAAATCAGACGATCATGAACCAAACAGGGGTCAAAGAAACTGTCACCCCGTCACCGATAATCCGGTTTCCGTACCACACGGATAATCAGGAACGAAAGGGTGGGCCACATGCAAGGCACAGTCCCGGCACCGACGGCCCTCCGGAGTTGGGACTGGCGTTGGTTAAGAGGGGCAGAGGGACGAGAACCCGCTTCCCGCCCGCCTCGTCGGCCTCATGCCAGGAAGGTTATGAGGTCCGGGTAAAGTTGCCGGAGAATTCTTAGGACCTCTAATGGCACAGAGCCCCCCACCAATTTCTCATCCTTTTTCTTCTCGCATCGAGTGATAGAGCGAGAGGGTTACTTCCCGTCGCTTGAAGGGTGGCACGTCGAATCTAAGGCCACGCGGGAAATCGGTTGCTTGTCCTCCTCCTCTTTCTCACTTGGGGGATAAATGCAGACGCCGAAAACGGGACGCGGACCAATACCGAACGGATCGGTATACCCCCTATTTTTAGTTGATCCGGCTCCGTGCCTAATTTGAAGAATATTGATTCAGCCAACGTCGGTGTGAGGCTTTGGGCTAGATCAATTAGCTTGGGAAGGGGTGAGGAAAGAGTGTGGTTGAGTTTAGCTTATCTCTATCGATGTAGTGTAAGTGACGCCCCCGATGCGTGCATGGCTTTGAACATTGGTGGCGGCAACACGAGAAGGGGTAGTCCGAAGCCGATATAATCATTATCCGGGATGAGGGCAGCGGAGACAAGGCGTCAAACGTCCCATCGAAATGTGCTCTTGGCCGGGTGTAAGTGCTCCTTCGCTCGTGGGAAGACCAGCAGACACCCATCACGCCCCTAGCGACAAACAGATTTTCTCACTTTCCAACGCCATTGCCTTGCCTTGCCATGTACTCAAACTCATAATGCCTGTACGGGATAGCAGCCTCTTTGATCGGTGCCCATTCCGGCTTCGAAGGATCCAGACACGGTTCCTGGCGAGAGCCCGCCTGCTCCGTTTTTGCCCGTCCCGCTTTAGCCACAAACCAAGAACCAGGGACGGGAGAAAAAAAATAAACGAAAAAAAAAATAACAACACGACGGCGTGCCCCTCACTACTATTTGTGAGGTGCGACTTTTTGGCCTGCTCCGGGGGTGCTGACAGACTCGAGGCTACCGATACGAGAACGCGCTGTATATTGAACACGCAAGTTCGTGGTCGCCGGCCTCCGTTGATGATCCTCGTTTCTGCAGACTGCGGCATAGCTATCACCTCACACCCTTTATACGAGTCTTTTAGCGTCTGTAGAATACGATCGACGATTCTTGTACCATTATCCAAGGAAAATAGAGCTAGAGTATCTCACGGGGGGGTTGCATGGGGCGACTGCGGTTATTGCTCCTGATTGTCGAAAACCAAGCTAGTAAGCTCCTCTCGGCCGTGGATTAATATAAAGCTTGTCCAAGGAATGCTCCAAACCGCTGAGCTAACTTTAACGCGGGGTCGAACCACTCCTGAGAAGATCGATGTGGACTCGTGGAGGTCTCCGTGCCGGGTTGTTTCGACTTGCGCTCCTTGTAGTTCAGTTCCAACCTCCTCGTACGGTGGGTGTTGCCTGTTGGGCCTGGGCTCTGGTTCTCCTATCACCTCTGTCACCAAACGTCGATGAGATAAAGGGAGAACACATTCAGTAAGAGAAGAGAGTAGAAGGGGGTTTAGGTACAACCAGATTTTTATTTTAATATCCTCTTGCGGTTTCTTGAGCACGTGAGTCTGTCAACATATGAAACAGCATTGCACGGTCTACGAAACTACATTATTTCCCCTTTCCAGAGGGAATGGCGAACAATACCACCCTCTTACCCTTCTCGCCCTCCTCCCCGTTCCAGTCGCCAAGACCCTTGTCCACCCTGAAGAAGCCCTTCCTCTCAAGCTGAATGATATCGTCCCTCTTGAGGAGACCGACGTTCTCGTCGCACCAGGCCTCCTCCATCGACTCCGTCACCGGGTTGAGAACATCCTCAAGCTCGTCGTCGGCCTCCATCTTGTCCTTGGTAATGAGGTAGTCGAACTCCCAGAGCTCGGCAGGGACGAGGTTGGCACCCTGCGTCGACAGCCACGTAATCTTCTTGTCAGTGGTCTTGAAGTCGCCAGTCAGGTTTAGCTCGCAGGTGAGGCTCTGGATGGGATCGCTGCCGTCTATCTCGCGCACGAAGGCGTTGCCCCAGGACATGAGGGTGATCTCCTCGTCCTTCTTGAAGGACTTCGCGTCGGCCTGCTCGACCAAGATTTGCGACGAGTATGCCACCTTCTTCGTGCCGACCTCGGGGTTCTTCGCGTGCTTGGGCTTATCTTCAACCTTGGGCTCCGCGGGCGCCTCCTTTCCAATAAGGGTGACCTTGACTGCGTCCTTCTTGAGGACGGCGGTGTGGCGGGGAGCAACGGGGTCGATCTCCTTGATGTTCGAGGCCCAGAAAGACTTCCAGTCCTGGAGCGAGATGTTCCGGCTAGGGCCCTGCTTGATGATGAAGTCCCGAAGAGCCTCAATCGTCATGCCGCGGCGGCGGATACCCCGAATGGTGGGCATGCGGGGGTCGTCCCAGCCCCACACCTTCCCGGTATCAACAAGCTTCGCGAGCTTCCGCTTGGAAAGGAAGGTCCTGATGAAGTTCAGACGGGAGAAGTCCCAGAGGTGCACTTTGCGAAGATCAAGGGTGTCCTGGAACCACTGGTACTGGGGGTTGCGGTCGGTGTATTCGGTAGCCCTCAGAGCGTGCGTAATACCCTCGTGGGCATCGATGACGGGACAGGCGAAGTCGTACGTGGGATAGATCTTCCACTTCGAGCCCGTTCGGTGATGCACATCGTTCGGGTTGCATCGGTACACGACGGGGTCTCGCAGGGCCTTATTCGGGTTGTCTACGGAGAGCTTGGCACGGATGCAGTTCTTCAGTCCTTCCTCGGAGCCCGCCTTCATCTCGTCAAACACACGCAGGTTCTCCTCCACGGTACGATCCCGGCGCGCGGACGCGATGCCGTCGAACCGCTGCTTCTGCATGGTCTCGGTATCGGTGTCATCAGCATAGGCGTGTCCCTCGCTGATGAGCCTCTTGCACATGTCGTAAAGGTAGTCGAAGTAGTCGGACGTGTAGGAGAGCGAGTCGGCCTTGATGCCCATGAGTCGCAAATCCTCAATGATGGCATCTTGAAACTCCTCACTCTCCTTGGCCGGGTTCGTATCGTCAAGACGGAGGCGGAGCTTTCCGTCGTACAGTCGGTGGGCGAAGTAGTCGCAAAGGAGAGCGGCCTTGGCATGCCCGATGTGGAGGTAGCCCCTGAGTAGACGTCGCGTCAGTATTCGGTCATTAAGTGGCGCACGTAGGGATGACATACGAGGGCTCCGGCAGGAATCGGGTCACAACGCCCTTCTCAGCGTCTGGGAGGGAGATGTTATAGCTCCCGCCAGCCTTGGAAGCAGCAGCTTGCTTGGCGAGCCTCGCGGCGTCGGCCGACTTGATCTCCTCCTGGATCTCGGGGTGGTTCGCCTCGACAAAAGTGAACCACCTAGTGAGGTTGGCAAGAGAGCCCCTGCGAATGAACCCAAGCGCAGCTCTGTTGCTCCGGAGAGCTAGCCAGACCTTGGTATCAGCATCGCTGAGAGTATAACCACCAAGATAGGACCGAAGAGTGAGGTGCTTGTCCAAGGCACGAAGGTGGCCATCGATGGACTTAAAGTCCCCCGAAAGCGAGGGAACCAAGGCGAGGATCTCGTCCGGAGTCATCTTCAGCTTGAAACTACGGGAAATAGGTGATAAAAAAACAATTGGGTTCGTTCGTGACTCAGTCCCGGCGCCTGATCTTACCCAGAGCTGGAAATTTTGGGAGTTGGTGGGGTTGGTTGCGTGCGGGCTGGGCTGGCGCTCTTGATGGATGGCGGGGTAATGGTGTGGTTCGTCTCCCTTAGCCCCCCCTGCCTCCGATAAGATAACAGCCTGAGACGAGAAATTCATGCCTTGAATTTAAGGCTCCAAGAATATTTTCTTCAAACGCGACAGAGACAAGCGCATCTCGGCACCAGAAGGTCTAGCTTCACCATTGGAAACGAATTTCGCCCTACAACGCAATTCCAAGCTCCGAACCATGTCGTCTGGGAGCAAATGCCTTTCCGGCGTGGCTAGGCTTCGCCTATCTGCCGCTCCACGGCCCCTGTTAACGCCAATTCGCCAAATCATCCTTCCGTCGACCACCGTCCAGGTCAGGTACGCCAGCAAGAAGCCCACGAGTAAATCCGGCTCGAGCAAGAAGGCGGAGAGGAAGAAGATCTCGAAGGCCTTCAAATCCTACGACCCCGCAGAATATCCTCAGTTCTCACTATGTGATGCCCTAAGGTACGTCCCCTTCTCTATCCCCCTCGAAGCTCAATCGCACCCTTCTAAACTCGCCTAGGTATCTTCGGGCATTCGAAGTCGGGAAGAGGCCGCTCGGCGTCAAATACGAAGTCGCCATCCGCCTTAAGACGATGCGAAACGGTCCCGTCGTTCGAGACACCATCAAGCTTCCCCACCCCATCACGACCGGCGAACGATTCGGCGTCATCTGCCCCGAGGGCAGCGAGGTTGCGGCGCAGGCTCTGCAGGCGGGCGCGACCGCCGTCGGACAGGAGTCCCTCTTCGAGCGGATACGGAACGGCGACATGCCATTCGAACGGCTGTTATGTCATGAGGACAGCGAGGCAGCTCTCAAGCAAGCGAACCTGGGCAGGCTTCTTGGGCCGAAGGGTCTCATGCCGAGTCGCAAGCTGGGGACCATCACAAACAACATCCGAAAGACCATGACCTCCGGTGCAAGCGAGTTCCGTGAGAGGGTGGGAGTCGTCCGTCTCGTCGTTGGTGAGCTCGGCTTCACGCCCAGGATGGTGGCGGATAACGTTGCCGCGTTTGTTAAGGAGATCAAGTCCCGCTGCATCGCGCTGGAGGACGCCACGGAGAAGTCGGTCAGCGAGGTGATCTTGAGCTCTAGCCATGGGCCCGGCTTCAACCTGAATGGCAAGTTCCAGTCTACGGACCCGAAGGTGACGGAAGCGGACTTGGCGGGGGCCATGTGAGAAATCACGTTGTACATCCATTGTAATATTTAGCATTTGTCATATATACGAGCCTGAGTATCTGTCCATGGGTATCTTTGTAAATCAAATAGTCCTGCCTCCGGCTTTTGCCCCCGTTACCCCTTTACCCGTGTTGTGCCTATCTCGAGGCGGCCCTGAGTGCTACCACGGCATCTTGTCCAGCTCCCAGGGTCCGATATAGACCGAGATACTTGAGTAGTCGGCTCTGCCCCCCAGGTCCAGCGCTCTTCGCCTCCTTCAAGGCATTACCCAGGTCTATCAGTATTGTTGCTCTGCACTTGATGATCCTCTCCTCAGCGCGGATCACAAATGGCATTTCCCTCCCAAGGCTATCGGCAAGTAGCTCGATCAGAGTAAGGTCTCGGACAAATGCCGCGAGTTTTCCCGGGCTACTCCCAACCAGTGATTCCGCGCCATCATCGCCGCTGCTCTCCTCTTCCTCCTCGTCGCTCGAGTCGTCAAACGGCGAGTCTTCCTCCGTCTTCTTTGTGCCTCCGATGGTCAGCCGGTGCTCAAGATCCGACAATCGCTCGTCGAGCTCGAGCATCTTCCTCCCGGTTTCGATATCGCTCCGAACTCCCCCAAGCTCCGAGTTCAGCTTCCCCACCTCGTTCCCCCTTGCGCTGACCCTGGACTTGACTTCTTCCACGGCCCGCCGGAATCCGAGCAGCGCCACCTTCACATTCTCAATCTTTTCATCGCCTCCCCTAAGATCGTTCCCGAGTGACAGGAAGGCGGTGTAGTTGTTATTGACGAGCTCTAATAACTCTGCGCTTATGGAAGAGCTTCGCTCACGTAGCTCGGAGCGGAGGTCTTCGAGGGTTTGGTGGCGTTGGGGTAGGGACGAGAGATATTCGGCTGGTTGGAAATCCGCGGCGAGGAAGTCGGACCGGGGTAGCGCGGTGGGAAACGGGAGCGGGGCATCTTCGTCGTCCGATGATGATGAAGAAGGAAGGTTGAACCCCGTAGATACTTTGAGGGCGGTCATCTTTAGCTAAGAGGGTGCGGTGACGGGAGCTATTTAGATGCCCATCATCATGCTTGAGTGAGTTCGTTGTCCATTCTAGCTGTGGGGCACATTGTGTCATTCATGCACCGGGGCTGGAGTTTGTGATACAAGGGTATACATTATACTAGAATTTTGACAGTATTTATTGCATTAAAAGAAGATCAGATAACTGTCATGACCATGATGCATCAGCGAAATCGGCGTCCGTCGGCCCTAGATTGTGGGGTGGGTCCCGGAAAAAGCGTCAGAGCACGGGCAGACAGATCCCCCTAACCTCTGGCACGGGAGTAGTAGCGTCAAAATCGAATGAGATGGAAACACTGGATCGCCGACTGTACTTACAAGTACGAGTACAGAGAGGCGCAGCTAATACTTGGGAAGACAACCTCGATAATCTTGAAAATGAAAGGTTTTAGAAATCGCATTGTAATTATTGCAGGCTGATGAATACGGCGAATACTTCCACGGCGAGCAACCACATCGGAGCCCAGGACGATTGGTTCATTGCCATTGCATGCGCTCTCTTGTTGAAGCCGTGGTACTCGTAGGAGTACAAGAGCTTGACCCTCGCCAGGACAGTGGGTGGGTCCATGTTACTGCTTGGGTACATGAACGACATGGAACTATTGGGCCCTGTACCATATCACCGAGCTCCGAGAAACCGAGAACGAACCTACGCGTCATTCTTGACTAATAGATTGACAAGGAAGCAAAAGGCGATCCAGGCGAGCATTGCAAGTCAAGGCCCGAGAATTGATTTCTCCTACTTATTCGACAGAGCAGCTGGATGGACGACGGGTACTCGTATTTTGTTAGGGAAAATAAATCCATGGCGTGGGATGTGAGCCGTCATTTAAGTCCAATCTGATAACACAGTGCAAGCAATAAGGATGCAGCCCATCCAATTCAAAATGCGCAGGTTTTCATGTCGGCAAACTTTTGCGGGGGCTGGTGGAATTGTGGGGCCCATGACATGCAAGAGTGATAATCTTATCAATCGGATCAGTCGATGACCCCCCCAACCGATCATGTCCCATCGGCTCCTTGATCGGAGCATCGGTTGGGGAAAGTCTAGTTGTCAAGCCCCGGCATTGAAGAAGCTGTGTTTTCCTTCGTCAAGAACTTTCAACTGTACTCTTTCCATCCCATTTGAATGTCCCAAATAACAATCTTACAGCGGGAGAGAGAGAGTTCTTGGTTCTTGGATTGAGAGAAATCTCGTACTCGTGCTTTGAGAATCGGCCCACAGTTCGCCAAGGAAGCCAGTCACTCACTCGAACGGAAACTAAAACTTTTCCCCTCTTTGATCCTGAACTCGGAAACTCCCCGTCATCCCTATCCATTTTACTCCCGTTCTTCCCTCTCCACCACCAATCTTCAGTCTTCGCGGCGATTCATCCTTCACCTCCTGCCGGCAATCCCGCGCTTCGCCATACGCAGCTTACTACCACGTCGGCGAATAGGAACTTTGTTGGAAACCATTTCACCGTAATATCCTGGCCATTAACTAGCGTTCAAGAAGCTCGCACAGCGTCTTCAGGCCTGCCCCTGTCAGCCGCTCATAGCGCTGACAACGCCTGTCCAAGACCGCAGCCAACCGACTACTCTTCCACAGAAGCAACTACATTGGCTGTTAACACTTGGGAGAGTATCTATTATTACCTATTTGGTTTTTACGGCATTTAACTGCATGAAGCCCGATCTTTGTGGCGAATCGGAGGGAGGTGTTCGCTTTTGGGGTACTGCTGCCAAAGCAGGGATAAAAGGCACCATGTCCACGGCATTCTCCGACAGGTCGGCCCACTCTAGAAACCCCTCACCTCACGCCGGACAAACCAATAATTCAACCTCTACCTCAACCTCAACCTCAACTCCGAGCACACCAGCTGCCCCTCCACCACTCGCCATCAAACCAACCCAAACAATTCCGAATGGGCTGCCACGTGCATCTCTAAGGCCCCTTTCGATAAGTACACCACCCTCTGCCGCTTCGCCACCGAATGCGCCTGTCAACAAAATGTCGATGGCATCAGTCATAAGCCCCGACCCGACGCCGTCACCCCAGGTCATGCCCATGATATCCATGACGACCAAGGAATGGGTGGTTCCCCCAAGGCCCAAGCCCGGACGCAAACCCGCCACTGACACCCCGCCGACAAAGAGAAAGGCACAGAACCGCGCTGCGCAGCGGGCCTTTCGAGAGCGCCGGGCCGCCCGAGTGGGCGAGCTCGAGGAGCAGCTGGACGAGTTCAAGGAGGATCGGGAGAGGGTAGAGCGAGAGCTGAAGGACAAGATACATTCGCTGGAGCTGGATCTCCATTCGTTCCGGTCCAAGTGCTCGCTCCTGGAGAATCTGCTCGACCGCGAGCGTCAGGACCGCATTCGCGTGGAGGGCGAAGCGGAGAATTTACGGCGGAGGCAGCAAGTTTCTCTCTCGGATAACCATGGGCGTACAAACAGTTACGCGGCAACTCAGCCCTCCCAGGTTTTCATGGAGTCGACCAACGGGCAGTATAATCATAATGAGCAACCGGTGTCGGGCGCGAACGACACCCGGCCTGCCACTCGGACCGACCTGCAGCCCTTTGCCATCTCTCATATAATCTCACCACCCGATCACACAGATCCACTTTCCGACACGACGGTCCTTACCTGCGGGGACTGCCGGCCAGACGGACCATGTGCCTGTGCAGAGGAGGCCCTACGATCCGTGCAGTCCGCTGGTTGCGGTGGGTGTAGTCCCGGTACAACCTGCCAGTGCCTCGAGGATGTGCTGAGGGCCGTCGAGCCTCCTCCACCACAACCCAAGAGGGCCTCGTCGCCCTCAAACGCCGTGCCATTAGGGAAGCGAATGCGGCCAGCGCCCCAGGAGCAGCCAGGTGCCATTGAAATGGACTTTACGCATGCCTTCAAGAAGCCAAACGCCGCCCAGCCGCCGGCAAACAAGCCCTACCAGGTGCCAAGCCAGGTGTTAATGGATATGATGTCGCAAACTCCTAGCCCTCCTAAGGACTCGTGTGGCTTCTGCAAAGATGGGACCTACTGCGTCTGCGCCGACTCTGGCCTATCGGGTCCTTCCACCACCGAGGCGGCCACCACATCAACGTCTCTCCCCTCCATATTCTCCCAGGGAAGCCAGGCACTCTCTCCGCCGCCAGAGCCCGACTCCCATCCCTCGCCCATGGAGATTACATCCACCGGGGCCGTCAAGATCCGCCCGAGGCAAAAGCTACCAAACAGCCCCGCGCCAACCTCCCGCTGTGGGCCCGGCGGACCCGGAACCTGTGCGCAATGTATCGCGGACCCCCAGTCCGGTCTCTTCTGCCGTTCTCTCGCTGCCATCAATAGCGCCAAGGGTGGCGCGGGGGGGTGCTGCGGCGGCGCAGGCCCCGGCGGCGGCTGCTGCAAATCGAACAAGGGGGGCGCTAGCGCGATAGGCATCAGCTGCGCCGACACCTACAAGACGCTCTCGAGCCACCGGAACTTCGACCAGGCGTTCGATGACATCGGAACGTGGCTTCCGAAGCTGAAGGTTGTTGAGAGGCCTAGGGAAGACGGGGATGAGGATGATGGGAGGCCTGGGAGGCCGGCGGTGGAGATCGATGCAGCGAGTATCATGACTACGTTGAAGTTTTTGGATGTACGGTTTCGGAAGAACAGGCAGTGAGCGATGTTTGGAAGCGGGCAGGGGAGCGGTAACGGATATTGAGTGACGGGCATTGAACCATGTTTTCTTTTTCGGGTATGGGTGTGACGAAGGGGGGATTTCACGCATATCGGATCGGCGGGTTAGGTATTATGGGGGATGCAAATTAAAAAGTCCTGCTACAACATTTATCTCTGCCGTGCCAACATAATACTAGTCTTGCATTTTCACCTTTGGACCAAAGCCAAGCTGAGTACCAGGCTGGATGCTTGCCTAGACAGCTGCCGTTCTTCTAGGGAGACAATACATTCTTCATCCAAGATTGGCAAGGTAGCGCACATGGCCCAATCTTCATTCGGAACCTCGAGCCCCGGCCCGCTGTCTCTCTATTCCCATACAGGAAGGTGACCGGCCGGATCGGGCATCTACGGCGGCCGAACACCTAGGTTGGGCTCCACGACGCCCAGCCCAGCCCTACCGCCTTCCGGAGGTTGGGTACGGACGGGCTCAGGTGAGGTGATAGATACGACGGTGGCTCGCGTGAGTTCGGTCGGTGCCTACATTAGCGCCAGGGACGGATATAAGACACCCATCCATCAGGCACCCATAGGCTCGCCGCGATGCCCGCGTGGCTTGGTGAGGCCTTGATACGGCGCTCACGAGCCTGTCTCATGGGACCGCCCGTCCGGATCAGGGTAAGAGGACAGAGAGACGATTACGGGGGTAGGACGCGGCTCTTGTGCGCCGGCGACGGTGAAAGTAGAGACGTTCGCCAAAAACCCGTACGTGGCATGCATTAGACTAACACATAATAACTTCTGTACTTATTTTGACGTGTTGTGGGGTTCACTCCTACCGTAGCACCGAAGGAGTGGCAGGGCTGTGGTATAAAGTTAGTGCCATACATATCTGCGCAAGGGAAACTAATATGCCGTGGCAGGATGATACCGAGGTTGTATCGGCGGTGCGGTGGCAGGGGGCCATTGCTGGTCGGACGTGGCAGGTGCTTGGGGAGGCTGGGAACTGGATTTTGTGAGGAAGATAGCTGATTTATTGCCTGGCTGGACAGGTGTGTGTGGCTTCCGCGATAGAGAAGAGACCACAGGGGAAGATATCCATACAGCTACTGGTACCTGGGCGGTACGGCGCACGAACGTGGCTGATCTGGTTCTGACAAGGCAATACTTGTTGTACAAGTAAGGAGTACTCATACTGCGAGTAGGAACTCTGCATGGACGCAATCGATCGCATGCAGGTAAGTGGCAAGCCTCAAGTCCGGCTTCTAAAGGACGTACGAGTATGTATCCCTTATTTGCCAGCATCTGGTATTAGGACGTCAGTACCAACCTATTGGTCCACACATGAGAGGCTCAGATGGAATCCCCCCTTCCCAGCTCGCTGGCCAAATAGAGACCGTGGTGAGACATTGTAGCCAGATGCGTCGTAGGATGCGGGAAGTGAGGGGGGCCAGGAGAGAAACTCGCTGCATGAGAGTAAAAGTGACGGGGGGCGTGATTGGGCAGAAGCGCTGTGAGTTGTCCGTCAGGCGTGGACGACGGAGATTGGCTGGTTGGTGGTTGGGTTGCCGAGGACGGCGACCCGCAAACCGTGCCGCCCCTCCTCCCCTCGTCATCGTTGCTGTGGCTGGTCCCCCGCCGAAGGGGGGGTAGGGCAGGGGGATGGTTTTATGAACTCTTCCATGTCTTGCTTGGATGGGCTCTGCTGGACGTGTATTACCAGCATCGCCGCCTATGCAAGGACAACTCAGAGGGAGGTGAGGGCCGTGGGCCTCCTGGTCGGTGGCGAGTTTTCTTTCGGAGCGGCGCCTATTACCTGGCAAGTTTCTTTTCTTGAGGTTTCTTGGAGGTGTGAGGAAAAACAAATTAGTGATAGTTGATGCGCGGCATTTTGGGTCTCCGAGTATGAGCACAATCCTGATGCGATTGAAGTCGATATGGAGCTTAGATGATGATGGACGGTGGAGAAGCCATAATAAGGGAGAGGTTGGAGAGGTCCATACGGGCTACAAGTACTTTGTACCCAAGCTTCTCAGTGATCTACCCCATGGCATGGCGGGACTCTAGTGTCAAACACCGCGCTGTCGTCTCACGATGACAGCCATGAGTTGTTTCAAAAAACTCGAAATCTATTGCTTGCTGGAACCCGCTGGGTAATTCTGGCCTGCCTCCTGCAGGCGCTGGTTTGCCACCGACATGCCAGCTCACGATAGATGGTACCCTCCCAAATGTTGTCATCCAGCCAAGCTGTCTGTACTTTAGTACAAGCAGGTGCGATCCATGCACTCGCATTTTGGGAGCACAAGGGAAGGAGCGCGAGTAAATAGGTACTTGCCTTACTTGTCACCACACAGGCGAGGCGGCGGCGCATCTGCAAGTGCTCTGTAGCATTCTAATCGTGCACACTCCCACACTCACACTTCGTCACGTCTTCTCATCTGCCAACATTGTCTTCATCTTTCCTCCCCCCCCAGAGCATTTCTTCTCCTGCATATATCCCCGTACAAGTAGATACCCACGACTCGGATGGAAACTGATCAGTCGTTTGGTTTTATCCCTGCATTTTTGCGCCGTATCTCAGCTCCACCACCGCCCCTCCTTTAAGTGTGTGCCTACTATTCCTCGCACGCCTTGACGGAGTACCTATTAGCCCCTCCCCGCAGTGGACGCTAACGCGGGACGATCCTCCTTGAGCACAGAGAAGCGAGCTCTCCGTCGAAGCTCGAGCAGCATCCCTCGTTCCTCCGCGGACCCTTCTCAAATCTTTCGCTCCGAGACTTTTCTCTACCATCGATATCTAGATCCTCGGTCGGAGCTGATCGTATAGCCGGCTCGTCTACAGCGCCAGGCCGATCATATCTCATTATTCCTATACCCAAGATTGTATCGCGATTCCGAGGCTGCTCCCAACCACCCACTCCATGGGCGCATTATGATCTCGATGCAGCGCTCGCTATCTTCCCCGGTCTGCACTCGGTCAGCATCGCGTATGTCCCCATGAAATCTAATATAGCTTCAAACACTCCTCATTGTCGTGTTGTGAGAGGGGACCGCCGATGTGCTGATCCGAGCCTTCAACTCATATAGCGCCCAATTCGTCGAGACCCGAGCCCCATGCTGCGACATCGGTCACCCCCACACTCGATCGTAGCACCGACGACGATGCGCTGAAGCAGAAGACGGCGCCTAGGCCGCGAAGCCCCAGTCGGACGATGCTAGATGACCCGACAGCGACCGTCTCCACAACCACCACCACCGCAACCGCAACTATGGCCACCGCCAAAACCACATCGCCGACAGCCCTTCCCCTGCGTCGAAGCGGAGAGGGCTCTAGACGGGGCTCGTCGATACAGCAGTCCAGCTCCAGTACCTCACGTCGACCCATAATAGCCCAACCCGACGTTCGTCCTTCCACCCGCCCCTCTACTCCGCTCTCCGGAACTCCTCCTAGCGGTCCCGATAGCCCAAGCCCACCTCCCGGAGACAAGCCGGCCCAATCCTTAGCTAGCAGACTCATCCCCGACCTTTCTCTCTACACCAACCCAGACCCCATTCCCGATAGCGACACCACCACGTTAGAAGAGCTCGCCCACCTGGTAAGACTGGGCAAATACCAAGAGCGCAAGCGCGCTAACACAAGGATACGTCTGCAAAGGAGTCTGATATCCGCTGCCCTGTCAGCACGTCTAACGCGGTGCGGGGAGATTGCACACAGGAACCTGGTAGACTGCTTCCGGACCGAAGACAAGAAGACCTTTGCCAGCTTGTACACCGCCGTCCACGATGTCCGCAAGAGCTGCGATGAACTTCGAAGGTTCACTCTCTTGGAGCCTGAAATGGGTTCCCTTAACTCGTCTGCCTTCCAGTCCGAGGAGAATCTTGCAGCCGTCAATAATACCGTGTCTGATCCCGGCTCCCCCAGGGCCCTAAGCCCATTCTTGAATGACATTTCTGCCTCGGCGAGGGAGGTCTTCTTGAATTTTCTGACTCAGATCCGAACCAATCCGGATTTCTTGGCGGCCAGGCTTTGTTCGATGTCTACTTCTGACCTGACTGCTCTTACAAGCTTCCACCAGGGACTGGACCCCATTGAGTCTGTCTTACCTTCTCACACGGGGCGGACTTCCGCTCCACGTGCGCATGCGGGTGCTACGAGCCGGAACTCGTCCCACGGCTCGAATCCCGTCGGCCGGCTCCTTTCCTTCCAGAGGCACGACGCTCTTTCGGCTCTGATATATACGTGTTTCGCAAATTCCGCCGGACCTGATAGTTCTGAGGACCGAAGGAGGTGCCAGATATGGGCCTCCGCATGCTCAAGGCTCATCTCCGAAGCTAAACCCGGATTGGAGCCTCTCCTCGTGGCTGTTTTCAATGCTTGGGCGTCGATGAGAGATTGGTCCGGGAAGTCCAGTATGGAGTGGTATCTGATGAAGATTCTCGAAGACGGCGCATTCCTCCTGGACCGAGCCGAGGACCAGCAAGGTACTAGATTCCACATTTCCGGATGGGCTCGGGAAGGCAACGCCGCTGCCGAGGATTTCTACCAGCAAGCCGTCACCGACCTCTTTGCCGTGATCGACGACGAGGAGTCCACCGGTATACCTGAAGGCTTCCTTGAGCTGGGCAACGAGATCATCAAGCGCCTGGAACCTCGACTCGCGGACAGTACAAGAACGTTTTTGATCTGTAAATGGCTTTTCCAGAACTTCTTCCTCGGCGCCATCATACATCCCGAGAGCCACGGCATGATGGTCGAGTACCACGTTACTGAATACGGCCGCCAGAAGATACTTAGGCAGGTAGCCATGAGGGCCATGCATCACGTCGTCGAGTTCGCTTCTTGGACCAAGAAATCCCCTCTTTCCTTCTCATCCAAGATCCAGATGCACATTGAAAGCATCTTCAATCGGCTACGAGGATCCAATTCGCCCAAGCCCACCGCGAAGCTCCTCCCCGCGCGCTCCGTGACCTCTCTGCGGGAGACGGTGGAAGTCCACCCCTATCTCATCATTAGCCCGGCCGACATCCTGACCTTGGTCAACGCCTTGTATCCGGAGCAGAGGCCACATTCCCGCGCTTCGGGAAGCTTCAGGTCCGGTGCCCCGTCTATTTCCGGCATGTCAGCCATCTCGCAGCCAGCGTCCATCGTATCGTCCCGCAATTTTGACACGGCCTCCATACTCAGCAACAGCGCGTCTTCCGTAATTAGCGACGCCGCCAGCACTCACGAGCTGCCTGGCCATGAGCGTCTCGGAACACCTTTGCGGTACTCGCCTCCAGTTGGGGACCCACATGCTCAAAACCGTATGAGCAGCTATGAGGACGAGGGTTATCGACTGCGCCTGGCACTCCATGAGATGTCGCAAGCTCTGGGCCCGGACGTAGTGAGCGGGTCTGGTCATCCCTGCGCGGAGCGCTGGACTGTGCTCTTCGTCTCATCAGATGGCACTGGCCTCTCAACTCACATGACGTTCGATCCGGATGATGATGGTGATGAGGATGAGAATTCCTCCACTACCGACACCGACGAGGATGAGGAAGAGGGCGGCCTGGAGCTTGACAAGGAGTATTCACAGCTCCGAGATTCTATTCTCAAACTGGTCGAGGAATACGAAATACCTCGGACCATGTTACCCGGGAGCAACCGCGCACAACTGAGCAATCGCGCAACTGGAATCAAGAAATACCGGCATAAGAACAAGATCATCACTCCCGAGAAGGCTCCCCGCAGCCGGAATCCCTACCATCAGCGATTAGCTGGTGATGAAGGCGAGGACCACCCAAGCGACGACAAGAACACGACCACCACAGATGATAAGCAGGAGCCATCAGTGCTTGTTGCCATGCTCAAGGCCGCCTCCGCGCAGTCCAAGTCACAGTCCGACTTTGTCTCCTCTCACCTTTATTGGCGAACTCTCCAGCACCTCAACTCCCTCAAGACCCCCAGTCTCTGCGAGGACGACTTTGGGGTTCTGCTCAACATATTCTCCCGTGGCCCTAGAGACTCCATCCGCCGGTCAGCAGCAGCCATCGAAGATTATGACGCTTGGCTCGTCTGGCTGAAACAAAGCCAGGAACGCCTCGAGGGTCACCTCGATGGGATGCTGAAACGACTTCGAGCCCTCCGTGACAAGATGTGGTACGTCACCGATGTGCACACCTCGGCCCCGTACGAACATAGCCGGAATATCTGCGTGGCCCTGAAAACCATGGGCCTGTCCAGGCGCGTACGAATGAGGGCCAACACAGCTCGGGGATCGTCGGCGACATACATCTACCGAACCGAGTCACAGATCATGGAGCTACTCGCCGCGACTGAAGAGCAGGGGGGCCCGAATAAACTCAGCGATGACCAGGCCGAGAAGACTATGAGGTGGCTGCAGCAGTACGGCATAGAGTCGTGGTTTTGCAAGGGCGAGGAGAGGATCCACAGGTTCTGCCTGGAAGTGGACAACTGTATCAGCAAGCTCATTGGCGAGAGCATAGTGGACGCACCGGTGTTGTGGTCGAGCGAGCTATACCTACGAGACAGGAGGATGCTGGAGAGCAGTAAGAACACTAGTAGCCCGCGTGACCGGGACTCGCTCTGGGGCGGCGACGATGCTTCGAGCATTATCTCAGACCAAATATCTGAACGGAGGTTTGGCAGCGGGACGCGGCCTCTCGCCACTTTGCGCGACCTCCGCAACATGTCGACGTTCAATTCGAGCCAACAGTCGTTTGACTCGCCGAGGTACAGCTTCTCGAGAGCCAGTGCCGGCCTCTCGGATATCTTGGACAACCAAGATTACTTTGGGGCTTCCTCGCCCGTTCATACGATTGACTCCACCACGACATTCTGGTCGCCGTTCCAGGCCACGGCGCCGAGCATTTCGGCGACATCCCGCGCACACTCGCCGACATCGAGCGTGACCAACATGTCCAGCACATTTTCCCACCAGTATCATAATACGTTGCCGACAATCACGAGCCAGTCTAGCGGTCGGCCAGGGACGGCGACGTCGTCCAACGAGACGGTGTTCCAGCAGCGTTTGTCCGAGGAGAAGTCTCGGTTCCTCATGGAGCTACGGCAGACTCTGACGAGCCTGCTTCTGTCCGACCTCGGAAACCTTGTGTTTGTCCAGGGGTCGGAGACTGATGCGTGGTTCGACGATCTTGGCCCACAGTGCATTGATTTGCAGGAGGCGCAGGAGAGAAAATCCAGGCGGGCAGCAGCCGCCTCCGCCGCTGCCTCTGTTGCTGGGTCTTCCTCCTCCGCCGTTGCATCTGCCCCTAATTCCAGCCCCGGGGGGACTGCTGGCTCCAAGAAGCCAAGGACCCTAGAGAAGAAGAAGAGTTTCGGCAACCTCCGAGGGGCTGGAGAAACGCCAGGCGAGAAGGGCACAGCCGACACTCCTGGCCAGGGACATGACGGTTCTACAGCTAGCGATACTATCACGGTGCCAAGCAAAATCTCCAGGCGTGACGGCACGCCCGACTTCCCTTACAAGAAGGCTTACCAGAGACTGCTGCGCATGTTTGCCGTCCACCCCAACCCCCACGCCAAGCTCCGGGCCCTACATGAGCTGAAGCACCTTATCATCTCCTCCTTAACCCTGGGCGGCTCCAAACGAAACCGTTTGGCGCTGGCCCGCTCTGAATTACAAGGGTCATCGGCGGGCGACGAGGCTGGCAAGCCGGATCCCCTCGGCGACGCGATCGACAACATGAAGGAGAGGAGATCACAGTCCACCATGCAATCACCGGCGCACGCGGTGGCGGGGGCCCAGTTCCGTTCCGGGGACGCCAGGTCCTTGGCGCCCACAAATCCGGGAAGTATCGACTCGGCGGTGACGGAGGTGCTCCTCTCCCTCTTCCGCGACCCCACGATCCGGCCCAAGACGCTCTTCCGCGACCTCCAGTTCATCGCCTCGTTCGTGGCGCCCTCGGTGCTCGACAAGACCGACCGCGGGGTGTCCTTCTGGGATGCGGGGCTCGCGGCGCTCCGTGTCAAGCAGGAGGTCTGTCAGACAATGATCAAGGTCACGGACAACGTTGTGGAGCACTACACCAATAAGCGCAAGCAGGAGTCGCTTTCTCAGGGATCGGGCACGCACGAGCAGACGAGCTCGAACTCGCCGCCGCCCGTCACGGCGAGGTACTCCCTCGTGGACGCGGCGCGGATGGTCATCATCACGGCCAAGGAGGGCCACGCCGCATCGCAGAGGGAGCTGGGCCTCTTCTATCTTTCGCACCCGGAGCTGATCGACCGCGTGACGATGCCGCTCTCAAAGCCGAGGGAGGTGTTTAAGCAGGCCATCATGGAGAAGTACGGCGTGGCGGGGAGGAGCGGTGGTGGGGTGAGGCAGGGGGATAGGGAGAGAGCGAGGGTGGGCGGTGGGAGCCAGGGTGAAGAGGGGGAGGACGTGAGGAGTGATCCGGGGCTGATGTGCGTCGCGCTGCATTGGATGCAGTTGGCAGATGCGGGAGGAGATAAGATCGCGACAGATTTTATTAGGCAGCAGGGTTTGGCGTAGGTGCTTTATTTCGTTTCACGTTGATATGGGTGTGCTTTTGGAGATTCCCCATTTGTTGGTGTTGGTGTTGGTGTTGGTGTTGGTGTTGGGGAAGAAAGCTTGACAGCGGCGTTCACCCAGACGTGTTTCTTCTATTCATTTCTTCTTTAGCTTTGCGCGTTTCTACATCCTTGTTGCTGGTCGTTCTTGTTTAACACATCTTTCTGAGCGGACTGCCTTTTTACCGGATTCCCATCAGCGACGCGTTCGTTTTGAATTACTCGTTCTTTCTGGTTCTTTGCAGAGGGGGATTATATACATACATACAGTTGGGTGCAATGGCTAGGATATACAGGGCAAGGGGTGCAATGGGGCATTAACAATACACGGTTTCGATTTTAATCCTCATAAGACGAGCGCCTTGTTACTGCCCCAAGTACGGCATCTCGGCCCGTCCCATGCAACTATTGGCGACTTATCGTAGCGAGGCTAGAAAAGACGGTGTTGCGCGTCCATGTATAAGTGTGTGAGGCTGTGCTTGCGGGTATGCGGAGTGAGACTTCCCGTCGGTTGACCGGGACGATGTCGAATCATATAGCACAGCCCCGCGAGCCTCGAAGGACCGATTCTAGAAGCTCAGGTGACGAAGGGTCTCAAGTCTTGCGCGACCAGTACCATCGCGCCGGAATGAGACAGCACATTATCCGGTAAGAAAGCACGAAGGATCGAACGTGGAGCGAGCGGAGTGGGGCGGCTACTGCTGCAATTGGAGAAGGGGCCTCAATGTTACTACGATAAACAAGCCTCGAGAAAGGTAGGATTCTGAGGAAACAGGACAGGGCGGTATTATGAGGTCAGTATGCCGTACGAGTATGCCTTGAACAGTCGGGGGGCAGGACATTTCAGCCCCATATCTGCATTGCTATTCCTACCTTCCGTATGCAACCATTAAGGCTAACTAAACCCCGCATTCAAGCCCCGCGTTCGTATTTGGTCCTATAGTCGGCTAGTGAAGGAGCTCGCTCGGACACCCCTGCCGAGGGTCCATCACGAGGGCGAGGTGCTTAACATTCTTCTATGTGTAGACCCGAGCTTCAATATATAAGAGCTTGGCAGGTTCCCACGATGTTTCCCACGACGTTAGTTACTGCGATCCTTTTCATAAGTCTTTTTTATATATAAGTCCTCTTGACATTATTTTTAACGGCTGACGAAGCCAAGGAACCCAAACTAGCAGAAGGCAAAAGGCTCAAGTTTTACCACAAGTACCTTGTGAGTAAAATAAAGGACTTACTGCAGTCGGGCTCGCAACTCGTGCCAGAGTTGCTGGAACAAGTAAGAATGGGCTCCATCCGGGACGATTCCCGCCCGGACCAAGACCCGCCGGCCTGGTCCGCCGCCACCGGCTCCGGCTCCGGCTCCGGCTCCAATGCCGGTCCGGCCGCCGGGGACTTACACGAGGACCACCCGCCCGCCTACGACGACGCCCTCCCTCCGTATTCTGAAACCGCAGGTGGCACCACAGCTTCCTCGGCCGCCATAGCGGCCGCCAAAGAGACCGAGAAGAAAAAGGCCCCTCCCCCCGACGACGACGACATCACCGCGGCCTTCTCCGCGCTCAAGCTATCCAACGAAGCCCTCGGCCTCCCGAGGCCCGAGACGTGCCTCGCGCACCTCAAGCTCCTGTATGCGCTTCGCAGGCTCAGGGAAGACGTCGGGTACTCGGACGGGCTGTGGGGGATCCGCGACCCGGACCAGAACTCCAAGGCGGCCGAGGCCACGGAGGAGGCGATGAGCAGGCTGAGGGAGAAGCGGTGGGCCGTCTACCTCGCGAGGGCGGTGGATAGGTACGAGGCTTGGTGGGTGACTCTGGGGGGCAGGGAGCTTACGATGGGCGACTTGGAGACGAGGGACACCGTGGAGTACGAGAAGTTCACGGATGGCAGGCCAGCGGATGGAATGGTCTGGGATGAGAATATGCTGGTGCCGTTAGGTGAGTGAGCCCTCAGGACGCTGTAGACCCCAGGATCTCAGCAAGATAGAAGATGAGAGCTCATGCTTTGGCGGGGAGAGGGAACTGACAACTGACTTCCGTTCTAGACGTCCTCATGGTCTGGCACACTCACATGCTCAACCCGCGCGCCTACCTAGAAGATTGCATCCGATTTGGCCGTCGCGCCCTCTGGCTCGGCGGCATCCCCTGGGCCACCGTCAACGACGCAATTGATACGTCATTCACATACAGCGTCACCGCGGCCGCCAGGTCCCGCTGGGAACTCGCGACCGGCCTGCCGTGGGAGAACACGGATTGCCCCATGATGAAGTCCATTGAGTGCCCCCGGTGCCTTGGCAGGTTCGAGGTAGAGTGGACCTCGTGGGGGCAACGCGGTACCGCGCCAGCCATTGAGGAGGACTACACCTCCGGGCACGGCTACGGGGACGGGAATTTCGCTGCGACATGCCCGGTAGAGGGCTGCTGGTACCGGATGAAGAAGGACACGCTGTACGTGTCCAAGTGGGTCCGCGACGTGAGGAAGCTGTACAGCGAGTCGGTCCCCATGCCTGGTACGGTGCTCAGCCTCCCGAAGGGCATACCCCTCGTCGGCGACAGCAAGACGGACGGGCACCACGCCTTCCCGAACCGCCTGCTCCGCACGCCGAACGCGGCGAGGTTCCTCGACTTCTTCAAGGAGAAGGAGCCCGCGACGCTGAAGAGGGTGAGGGACGTGATGACCGGGATAGTGAAGAATGACCTCGCTGCTATGAAGGACCCCATTGAGATGGTTAAGGGGAAGGGCGGGATGGTTTTCCTCCCGCACCTCTCGAGGATGGCGGTTCGCGTGATGATGAGTAGGTATGATGGGAACCACTCGATTCTTGCACTGGACCTCGTGGCGGCGGTCTCGAGACAGACGGTGTTTATTGACAAGATGGTCAAGGTTAGTCTACTCATCCCACGTTCTTTCTTTCTCTCCTATGAAAAGTCTCCCCAACAACCCCCTCCCCTTTCTCTTTGAGTTCTAGAAAACTGATGTTCCTATTCAAAACAAAAAGCTGGACTGGCTACACAGCCCGGCAGCGACCTCGACCATGACCCGCCTCATCACGAAATACACCCGCTTCCTCGACATCATGACCCTGTACCCGAAGGAGATGATGGTCCCCACGCTCGACGTCGACCTCGCCTGGCACACGGCGCAGCTGACGCCGTCCACGTACCTGAAATACACGGTCAGTCGCTCCAAGAAGTTCATCGACCACAACGACAAGGTCGAGGAGAGCGTGCTCCGCGGCGGCTACGATAGGACGTCGAAGATGTACCAGAAGATGTTTGGGGAGGTATACTCGGAGTGCACGTGTTGGTACTGTGAGACGGTGAGGGCGAGAGACTCGACGCTCTTCGGACTCTCCTCCCATGACAAAGGTGAGTTTTTTAACCACCCAACACGCGAGTCCATGTTTTTTTCAGAGCAGGATAAAAAAGAAGAAGAAGAGAGAGAGAGGGAGAGAGGAAGCTCGAGAGCTAATCAGATGTGTCGGTTCGGTGAAAAGTGGTCGACGCATTCCACTCCTCCGGCGCCGCGCAGCGCTGCCCGCCCGACAACTCGGCCCACGTATCGGCACACAGCTCGGTCAATATCGCCAAGATTGCCGCCATGGTGCGGGCGGAAGCCCGGTACAGAGCCAATTTGACCACCGAATTCGAACGGGCGCGCAAGAGGGCGGCGAAGAAGGGGCGGGAGATTGAGTCTGAGAAGGAGTACTACGACCACTGGGGGTGAGTTTTCAGTTTCCCGCCTCCCCTCTCTCCCTTGACCTCCCATCTCACCCCATCTCTCCCCGTACCTCATCCTTCCTTCATCCCTCCTTAGGAGCAAGCACGGCACACACAGTTCGGATTTACTAACAGGCAGTCATCACCATCTCAGGCAGCGATATTCGATGTTCGGACCGTGGGTCGCGCCGCTGCACTTCTACCAGCCACTGTACGACGGCGGGTGCCCGGGAGCCGTCGAAGGGACGGGGGCATGCGTCGGGAGGACCTGCGCCGGCGGTCTTGGGAAGGGGGTCTGCGGCGGGCCCGGGGGCTGTGGGGCCTGCGGGACGGATGGCGGCGGAATTGCCGGGGGCTATAGCGGCTCCACGGGTTCACCCGGTGCTGTAGCATTCATGGGGGGGTGTGGGGGAGGGGGAGGGGGATGTGGAGGTGGTGGTTAATGAACGTGTCTTGCTCGGGCCGGGGCCGACCATTTGCCAGGTGGACGGCTATTGGCAGGTGATAACATCCGCCGAACATACCTCGGTCGTCCCTGCCATCTAGACTTTGGTGCTGGGTGGGCAATCGCAAGCCCATCATTTTGACAAGCTCAGTCCGAGCTGTGCGACGAGTTTTCTTAGTAATAATCAGAGTGAACACTCGGTAGTCGTGCCTGGACGTACTTGTACTCGTTTGAGTTAGCGTGTGACATGTACGAGCAATCGTATCAGACACGAGACTAGGCATCGCGCTAATACCAGGCAACTCGAGCGACCAGCTGATGGGCAGCCTGGCTGAAAACCGAAAGGGCGACCAACAGCCTTCAAGGCAGCAGCAGGTAATCCAAGCTCAAGCCCCCCCCATTGGACTTCACGTCCCGGTCCTAGCCTGCTCTCTCCATCAAGGCGGCGCGCTTTTATTCTAATACAAATAGAAACCATAGCCCAGATTCCAATTCCAATTCCAATTCCAATTCCAGGTCCAATCCCAATTCCAGGTCCCAATAATCCAATTCACGCCTACGGGCCACAATGATGGAAGTCGATACTCCCGCCGCCCCTGAACAGGACGGGCAACGGCCCGCCGGCCAAGACCAGCAGGGGAGCTCATGCCTCATACGCTACCTCAAGACCAAGTTCCCGCTGGAGCTGTTCCTCCGCTTGACGGAATTCACGGAGGCCGGCGCTCTTCTGAACATGAGGCTCGCCTGCCGCGAGCTCGAGTGCGCCCTCTTACCTACCTTTCGGCAGCGCTTCTTCGCCAAGCGCCACCTCTATTTGACCGAGAGGTCGCTGCGCCGCCTCGCGGCCGTGTCCGACGAGCCCAGGCTCGCCGGTGGGATCGTCACCGTCTCCATCGGCCTCAGTGACAGCGCGAGCGAGGACGACGAGCTGATGATCGACTCCGGCTACGACGTAGAGCTGCTCGTCCACGGCTTTTCAAACCTTCCCAATCTTCAGAACGTAACGGTCAGCTACGGCCAGGCACGGACCTTCCCTCACTTCGCCGACATTCTGACGAGGGATAACCCTCGCAGGCTACTCCGGAAGCTCCTACACTCGCTCTCCAGGGCCGGATGTGAGCTCCGGGCTTTCGACATGGATCGTCACGGTGGCACCGGCGGCGGGTTCTGTCTGTCGGACCTGCACATCTCCGACTCCCTGCTCGAGCCCTTCTCGCGTCCCCTACGCCCCGTGAAGAATCTCACTCTAGCGCTGGACCCCAATCGGGGCGAGCCGCCCTACCTGATGAAGTTCCTCGCCATACCACGGGAGCTGGACCATCTACGTCTCAACCTGGACCGCGACTCTAACCAGTCATCTCCACTCCTTGACACACTGGCCGAGTCCCCGCCGCTGTCCCTCTCACACCTCACGCAGCTAGATTTGGGAAAGATGACCGTCTCTACCAAGTCCCTAGTCAACTTTATCGCGGCCGTCGCCAAGACCCTCACCAGGCTGAGCTTCTTCCGCATCGGCCTCATCCAAGTCTACCCTCCTGCCGCACCCTCCACGCCGGACCCGGTCCCGACGGGTGGTGACTCGGCGTTTGTCCCGGCCCTGCTGTGGCAGTTCGTCTTGAAGGAGATGGCCGCAATACCCGAGCTGGAGAATCTGACCCGGTTTTCGGCCGATTGCTTGACGGAGCGCGCGGCCAAGAAACACGTCTCGTTCCTCCAGGCGTCGGCGGGTGGGGACTCCGCGAGGAGCCCTCAAGTCAAATACACCGGGGACTATGCGAGGCGGTTCCTAGAGGATCTTGCCCGGGACGTGGTGGTGCCCAAGGTAAACAGGCCGGGGATTCATGGCGGCCCAGTTCATGGAGACGATGATAGCAATGAGGACAATGATAATGATGACGATGACGAAGATGATGATGGCGAGGGTGATGATAGCAATGACGATCTGTAGATATTAGAACTAGCTGCGGCAGGGATGCGAGAGCCGACGATGATACGATGGCGACAATGATGAAATGGACAACGGCAATTAGTTAATAGAACGAACGAATTGTTATTATACGAGTAAAGCTCGCTTTCCATTCCATAAAGTTCCCAGTTCGTGGTAGTACTTGTAGTTCATTATTTCTTAGTGACCGTGACCAGGGGGAAAGAAGGCAGTTGCAGTTGGGAGAGTCACCTGACCCAAGCCTCTTTGGTTCTTTGGTGCGCCACACTTACATTCTACCTACCTGTACTCTACTCGTCCTGACATGTGTCCAGGGTACTTGCCAGCGCCACAGTCATCGAAATGTGGGGGGACCCATTTCTTGGCTGTCCTTAATCGCGAGGACAGCTCCAGGGTCGCCCAGCATCTCTCCAAGCACGAGGCAGCGACGGGATGCACCTTTTGACGACGCCTCGCATTCTCCGAGCGCCACATTCTACGACTTATTCCCCCTAATTCCACTCCAGGACCCTCGATTCGACTTTTGCCCTCCAGCTATTTAACTCAGCGGGCGGGCGCAGTCAACATCGCATCTTCCTTCTGCCCCTCGTGCTGCTCTTGCTGGCCCCCGCCTCAGACATCACCACTCCCGCCGCAATCCACCTGCCACCTCACCACCCACCATGGCGTCTGCCGTCTTCTTCCTAGACCTCAAGGGCAAGGTAAGCATGTCTAACACTGCTCTTGCATGCATTGCCGATCTCTAACATCATCTTGCGCCTCTAGACTCTCCTTGCCCGAAACTATAGGGGTGACATACCCATGTCCGCCGTCGAGCAGTTCCCCATCCTCCTTAACGACGCCGAAGAAGAGTCGTCAGCAGTACCCCCATGCTTCTCCCACGAAGGAGTAAATGTATGCTACAGCCCACAGTCCACCGCGCTCACTCACACTCACACTCGTGCCCCTAACCCCTATACCGTCTCCCCCCGCCTCTGCCCCCGCCGGTGGCCGCCGCTATCTAACCAGACACCGCGCTCTTGCAGTACCTCTACATCCGACACAACAACCTCTTCCTCCTAGCCCTCACCAAACGCAACACAAATGCCGCAGAGATCCTCCTCTTCCTCCACAAGGTCGTCGAGGTCTTCACCGAATACTTCAAGGTCCTCGAGGAGGAGTCCATCCGCGACAACTTCGTCATCATATACGAGCTCCTCGACGAGATGATGGACTTCGGCTACCCGCAGACGACCGAGTCCAAGATCCTGCAGGAGTACATCACCCAGGAGTCCCACAAGCTCGAGGTCCAGGCCCGGCCGCCCATCGCCGTCACCAACGCCGTGTCGTGGCGGTCCGAGGGCATCCGGTACCGCAAGAACGAGGTCTTCCTCGACGTCGTCGAGAGCCTCAACCTCCTCGTCTCCTCCACCGGCAACGTCCTCCGCTCCGAGATCCTCGGCGCCGTCAAGATGAAGTGCTACCTCAGCGGCATGCCCGAGCTGAGGCTCGGCCTCAACGACAAGGTCATGTTCGAGACCACGGGCCGCACCACCAGGGGCAAGGCCATCGAGATGGAGGACGTCAAGTTCCATCAGTGCGTGCGCCTCAGCCGCTTCGAGAACGACCGCACCATCTCCTTCATCCCGCCCGACGGCGAGTTCGAGCTCATGTCCTACCGCCTCAACACCCAGGTCAAGCCCCTCATCTGGGTCGAGTGCGTCGTCGAGTCCCACAGCGGCTCGCGCATCGAGTACATGCTCAAGGCCAAGGCCCAGTTCAAGCGCCGCAGCACCGCCAACAACGTCGAGATCATCGTCCCCGTGCCAGAGGACGCCGACTCGCCCCGCTTCAGGACGAATATCGGCTCCGTCCACTACGCCCCCGAGCAGAGCGCCATCGTGTGGAAGATTAAGCAGTTCGGCGGCGGTAAGGAGTTCCTCATGAGGGCCGAGCTGGGCCTGCCCTCCGTCCGGGGCGACGACGAGCACGGCGGCGGCATGACGGGCGGGTTCGGCGGGAGCATGGGCGGGATGGCGGCGAAGGGCGCGAAGAGGCCCATCCAGGTGAAGTTTGAGATTCCCTACTTCACGACTAGCGGTATCCAGGTCCGGTACCTGAAGATTACGGAGCCCAAGGTGAGTTTTTTTTCTCATATTTTCGCCCCCTTCCCTCTCCAAGCATATTTGATGATGGGGGACAGTTTCACTAACGGGGGTGCGAAAAACAGCTACAATACCCGTCTCTGCCTTGGGTAAGATACATCACACAATCAGGCGACATAGCCGTCAGGCTTCCTGACGCGGTTTGATTCTTCTTTTTTTTCTTCTTTTCTTCTTTTTAGTTGGAGTTGTTGAATAGGAGTGCGGATGAAACAAATGATAGATGGGTTCTTTTCTTTTTCTTTCGTTTATAGCAGCGTTAATGAAAAAAAGGAAGAGTGTGCGAACGGTAACTCGGGGGTAAAGGCCGACATAAAGGAGAAAGAAAAAGTGCTCCCTCCCATTTCGAGTCGTGCGGCCCGCAGCCTCTTTTGCGCGTCTGTAAGATATACTCGTGTTTGGCGTCCTTGTGAACGATGGTTTCCTTCCCATGGCTTGCCAAGCGCGTCCCCCCTTTTCTTCGGCTGATATCGGCCGGGGGTCAACGGCCTGCCTACCCTTCGTAGTATCTATAGCTTTTTCTCACCTGAGGACTAGGGTATCCACTCTCTAGTGGACAATTGACATGCTGGGATCAGGAGAGCCTCTGGTGGAGGGCTTTCTCTAGCTTGCCAAAGACGATCTACATCCACGCCGTCTTGTGTGTCGCGCGGGTTCATTCACTGCAACCAACGGAACGGAGTTCGTAACTGAGACGACGGTATTCCATTCTTGATAAACTCGCGGGATTGAAAACACACTTGGAGGACATCAAAAACCCAAGATATAGGGAGGGACCGAAAGCAACACACCTTTCAAGCCAGACGAAATTACAAGAGACACATTAGCTCCCAAGTGGAGAAGATTCCTGTGTCCCCCTTCCAGAAAAAAACTCCTGGGGAGGAGGGCGAGAGCAGCACATCATTCCAGGCGGAGGTAAAAGGGGGGGGGGGAGGGGGCCGATGAAACGACCGACGCAAAGGGACCAACGAAGGAAACAACCCTTTTAGGATCAATGCCTCTCCCCGGCAGATTATCCGCGAACAATCACTCCGCTCTCAAATAACTCCAACGCTTCAGGGGTAGACCCGTACGGGTTGTGGAGGTTGTCGAGGAATACATAGACGACGAACCCATTAGGGGTGTCTTCGTCATTCGAGTCTATGAATAAGAAACACGTTAGCTTCCACACACACACGCGCTCGCTCTCTCTCACTCTCGTAGTGAGAGAGCTCTGGGAGGACAAATGGGTGACGAGAAAAAGGCGGAAGCGCACATCCTCGCGGCTCGTGGCTGCCCCTCCAGATACCCCCGCTCCAGCGTGCATTTTCGCCGTAGAAAACGTTCTCCATCCGCTCCTCTTGAGTTGCTCCCAAGGGTTCATAGAAAGACATGAGGGCGAGCACGATGGGGAGCTCGCCACCCAAACCCCGCGAGGGTGACGACCCCGCACGCCTGCGCACGAAGCCTTTGGGTACGAGGGAGGGTACCCAGGAGTGGGCTGAGCCGGCCACGTATCGGCGGCGGCCGCCCCCATGGCTCCCTTTGCCCACGGCGAGGGATATGTCATATTTCGTTGTGTGCGTGCTCGAAGCGTGGACAAAGGTTAGAAATTCCCAGCGTGGGCGTTGTCCGTCGTCGGGGGGCACGGAAATGTCGCCATCGGCAACGACGATTGGGAGGAATGGGTTGCAGGAGAAGACGGTCTGGATCTTGTAGGGCGTCGGGTAGTCGTGGGTTTCAGAACAGATTTGGCCGTTTCTATCCCCCTCTCGTACCCAGTAGTATTCGTCCGCAGGGGTAACTCTGCCGTCGGCATAGCGCATGACCCTACTTGGGTCTTCTCCGTGGGTATAGTGGTCGTAGTCCGTGGGAGGGGAGACGTTTCCCCAGCTATCACACTCTGGCTGTTGCAGATAAACTACTTTGAGCTTGACAACGACGAAAAGGAAGCTTAGAGACGGATAGCCGCTGCTGGTGCTACCGCCGCCGCCGCGCTTACTACTGCTCCCACCGCCCTTGCTGCTGTTCCCGCCACCCTTGCCGCCGCTTCCGCCGGACCTGCCCCAGCCGGATACATGTCGAGATGTCTGAGAGGTGTCAGCTAGAAACAAGGGGGAGGGGCACCTGCTTCACGATGCGCACCATGTTTTGTATCCTGTCAGATTTCTATTAGTGACCGTGTAGGTATTAGGGGCGCGTCTGGTATGGCTAAAGTTTGCACGTGCGCAAAGCGGCAGGCGAAAGTCTGGGTTTAGCAGTTTAGGGCCAGGCTTGTGAAAAGAGAAGGGCTTTCGAGATATATACCCAATATCGCGCAGCCTGGCCTGGATAGCATCATTTTTGCGTGCAGCCGCATCCAAGATTCTGACCCGACAACACCCTTCTCCGTGGATACACCCTCTTCTTCCCCCAGGATACCCACAGATCCTCGGAGCGCGCCGTGACCTCGCCCACATCAATACCTTCACAGAGCCTCCGTACCACGTTGCACGGGGTCTTGGCCGTCAAAAAAGCCGTGCTGCACCCACACCACTTCGACCCTCGATGGGAGAAGGCTGGCAGTCTCACCGCATCACGATGCATGACAAAAGAGACCCCGAGTCCAATCGCAGAAGTGGAACTTCAGCATCCTCTTCAGTCGCGGGTCAAGACCACGGCAGTATCATGTTGCAGACGATCCTATCTACTCCACAGCCCGTCGAGTGGAGGTTCACCGCTTTTCGAAGGGAATGGAATGTCGGCTTCCAAGGATAAGGGAGTGTGGCAGAAGATCTCGGCGAATCACACCCACGGCTCTCCCCGAAATCTTGTTCTCGGCTGTCGTGGTTCCCGTTCCATGGCCAGTGCATCTGTGGGGGGAATCTTCACGGACGATTGAGGGATGATCATGCGGGGTTCGCCACTATGCATCACCTCTGCTGCAGTTGGAGGGGACGGGCCATAGGTGGCATTCCATCTTTGGCCAGCCTTGGGGTGACGACTAGGTGAGGTGTGGTAGGATTCCGGTGCGGTTTCCGAGAGATTGTCGTCGCCTCTCGTCATTGCATCCATTGTTTCTTGCCTGCCCTGGTGACCAGGGCTGTTGGTTCAAGGTCCGAGGTTCAAGCAATATTCGACTCCCTCCCTATAGAATCCGAGCCAGTCGTAAGACACGCGCCATATTGTGTGTGAAAGGAGCCGATAGTTGTATGCCGATTCAACATATTCATCAGACACCCCAACCAAAGGCAGCTAGCTACCTTCCTGGCTTGAAGGCCGACGCTTTCCTAGGGTGGTATTGACCATGAAGCATAGAGCTGCCGAGAGTCTCACTTGAGCCTCACCGCACCCTGTGTTGGCGAAGGGGACGGCGCATCTATTCCCACCCAGCATCCCGCTGGATGTCCACAGCCTTCTTCCATCTTGGTTTAGGGGTGGTGGGGGCCGAACGGTGAAGGAGATTCGACGTTGGCGGCGAGTCCGAAAAAGGTGCGGGCCAAAATCAAGCCAAGTTGAGATTTGATAGGCCCGCGAGCACCCTGTACAATCCATTGGCGAAGACATGTTAACTGAAGAATCCTGATTGGGCAGGGTGGTGGGAGGTTGAGCCGAGGGAGAAACCGTCCAGTATTTGGCGTCATTCGATGGATGACTTTAACAGCATGCCAGGCGGTGTAGATATAGGCGACTCCGAGATAGGCACTGGTACCCGAGAAGTTGAGGAAGATTGAAAAGAAGAATGTTGCACATTATTAAGGGCCGAAAGCTCACCTTATATCGTCACCGTATCGGAAGAGTTTGCCTTGTCGTCGCCTTGATGTCGGATGTCCGCCTGGGCATAGAAGCAGTTTATCCTGCAGGCGTGCGCCGAATCCGGCCGCCTGCACAAAGAGGCGACCGACCGCCTTGGTCCGTCCCTGTAACCCTCCAGTAGCGAGTCGAAGTTCTGAAGTCGAGGTGTTATTGGATTTGCGATGACCTGTGACGGACCATCCACACAATTTCCTCTCCTCTTCGCCTGGTCAAGCCTTCCTCTCAGGCGGATCGTCAACCATGCCCCATTGTGCACATGCCTTTCCATTGATTCGGATATTCATAGCCGAAGGAAAATATACGGAGATAGAAAACTAATGAGGGAGAAGGATTGAAGCGGTGTCAATTGACTGTCAACGTGGTTGATTATGCAATCCGCCTATGACCTGACGGGCGAATGCCTGAGGAAGGAGCCAATGATCCCATCCTAAGTGGCGTATCCATAGATGAAGCTGAAGCCCTGGGTATCAAATCAGGACGCCTTTGACCTCTTACCCGGCCTCTCATTCCCATTATCCTCGTCGGCTGCGGTACCATGTGCTGCAGCGGCAGCAGCCACCTCCAGGGCTTCCTGCAACAGCTTCTTCTCGCCAGCACGCACCTCCACCGCCATGCGATGCCTCCCGACTGTCCCGGCATTGGCGAGAATGTCCGTGTCTTCCAGAAGGGTGGTTGGGTATTCGGCCAGTCGCGCCGATATGATCAAAGGCAAAACGGCCTTGCGGGTCTCCTCTCTCTTGCGCTTATCGGGTACCACAGAGGCCGACACTCTCCGGAAAGACTTGAGCATCGTCGTGACGGCCTCGTCCAGCTCGGAGAGCAACGTGTCCGAGCGGACCGGAGCCACTAGGGTCCCATCCCAGTTGGGTTCGCCGGCATCCCTCTCCAGGAGGACGGGATCTTCCGCATCCTCTCCAAGGAAGGAAAGCTGTAGTGTTACGAGTTAGAACTTCGTAATCACAAGGGGGATGGGGGATAGACTAACCGCCTTGTCCTTGAACGCGTCTGACACTCCTAACGCCTGCTGCACCTGGTTCGCCAAGAGTGTCTGAGGAATCTCGACAACATCGTAGCGACGATGCTTATGGCTGATGTACCCATACCGCCGTAGAAGATCCGAGTTCGCAAGGGGGCCGTAGTAGTTGAGGACTTCTTCTCCTTGTTTGATCTCACGGAGAGAGGTGACGGTTATGGCGTCTCCCGCATGATCAACGTGCGCCTAGGGTAATCATTAGTTGGTTGTGCCTGCTGCTTCTTGGCTGAGTGGACTGCACAAACATTGAATTCGGCATCTGAGTTCAGGATATCCGCCATGGGCACCATCCCAAGCATCGTGCTATCCTTATCCTCAACCCACCCATCCTCGGCGTCCACCTCCATCTCTTCGTCCTCATCGTCGTCTTCTTTGTCAAGATCAAAGGCATATGCCATTATGAGACTCCCCATGCGATGTGCGAGATTGAGAAGTTCCAGCTCGCTAAGTTTTTCCGAGCTGCCCTCCCCATAAAACACGTCCTGGTGCGCCGTCACGGCGGGTACGACTTTCTGGAGGAACATCGAGTCCGCCTCCGCTTTTCCAATCTTCGACACGACCGAGCTGGCCTGGAGCTCCATGAGGTCCTCTTCGGACCAGAACATCGGGGTATCAAACTCCACAGGTAGAATGTCAAAATAGGCCTTCCATCGAGACCGCTCTCCTTGAAGATACTCGTATATGAGCACAAGAATTAGGCTTAGCCACGGATCAGAGCTTGAGTCTTCCAGATCATCATCATCAATGGATCCGGAGAGATCCTTGCTGAGTAGATCGGGCAACCTTTGAAACAAATCCGATGTTGTAATGTTTATGACCCCGGGGCGAGGGATAGTAAAGAGTAGAGTGTTTGCGGGTATGTCAACATTGGCAACTAACAGCAAGTGTCAGTCTTGCATATCTATGACCTGGCTATTACCACATCCCCGTAAGAGCACTCGTACTCGCGGGTGGATATACTCACTTATTCCTCGGCCGGCATTGCGAGCCCTTAAATCCGTCAAGGAAAGGCTGTCGCTGAAAGTGGAACCTGGGATTGACTTGAACCAGGTGAGAAAACCCTGGTTCTGGGCCTCAAATTCCTTATCCCCCATGATCGTCTCGGGTTTGGCGAATAATATGTGTAGATGAGGCGAGTGAGAATGAAAATAGGATGATTCCTAGTCTTTGGGTAGGAAAGATCTAGAGATTTATTATATGTGGGGTAGGTAGCTGCTCCTTCCTGGACTTGGAGTGATGTGACCTGACGGAGATAATACCGATTGGGTTGAAAATAGAAGCAGCGAGACAGATGATGAGTGAATATGAGATTCCCAGTAATAAGATCTTAGTTACGTGGCATGCTCATGAGGGCCTGTCCGGTAGGCGGACCGATGTGTAACTAGATTTAAGAGGAAGCTCGCCAAATATGCCTAGTCCCAGACAGAAACTCGATTACACGATGGCTAACATGTGCGTCGGTCGTAGTGGGTCTTCGAATGTGGGACGGACACCCCGAAAAAGTTTTGTATTATGTAAGGTCATGTGACGTTTTATGTCCATGGCTATAAATACCAGTCGCTGAATCGAGAAGGAATTTTCTTTCCCCTTTCTTACTCATGCGTCCTTTTAGACAGTGCAACTCTTGTTACACAATAGGCGCCAGCTTTCTGCTGGCGTCGACCGTGTGCCCATCGATGAAGTTAGCGATTTCGAGACGCAGAGAAGGACTTGGTTCTATAAAGAACTGGCCGAGCATGGTCTTCGGACTTTGATTGCTTGGGCGGCGTCAGAAGAGCCATATATCTGCTTGACTTCAATATAATTATGTATGAAGACGCCAATCAGAGATGTAGTGTTTCGGCTACGGGGCCGCCCGCCACCGCCGATGACCACCTGGTGTTGGTAGAGGGAGAGGCATCGGGACGTTCGCGCCTCCACGAAGAAACCAAGAGGATGGATGTGATCTATTTTTTGCTCTGCCTCACGATTTGTGTCTCTTCGACAGCTGGCAAGTTGAGCACCTGCAAACACCTGTCTGTCTCTGTTTGGCTTGGCGAGGCGGGGGCTATTACAAAACACCAACCCACATGGTAGTTACCTGATTAGCACCCCCGAACTGAGCAAACTCGTCACCTGTGTGGGTCTGTTCTCGTTGATGGGAGGACATTCTGGAACACCGACGCAGGCTGCCCTTTGACTCTATCGTCGTTCGGATCACAATACTCTGTGGTGAAGAATTGGCAGGATGGCGCAAGACTTCTCCCCACGTGTTGATGCCATAATGAGCCGCTACCTTGGAGCTAATACCAAGTCGCGAATTCTATGAGAAGCCGAAATGCCGGCTGGGCATCCCGACATGGGGATGAGTCTCTGAGTGGCTTTCACATGCAATGGCAATGGAGGATAACCCTGCCGACTTAAACTCTACTCTGATTAGTACATTGTACGCTCTGACACGTGCGTGCAGAGTACTCAGTACTTGTGCTTATGGTGAGCAGGCGAAAAGGGAAGCCCTACCTAAGAGTACTTACCAGTACGAGCACGGCTAGATTCTTGTACCCGCAGTCCCATCCGTCTACTTGTACCACAACAACTAGCGCTAATTGTTACCTTGAATGGGCGACACTCGGCTTCCTCACAGCCCGGCTAATGCAGCTTCAAGAGCAAGACTAGACACGCCCTGCGGCGGCTGCCTTCTCAGCTGCTGGAAAAGCCAACCTTGATCCATATGTTGCCAGAGGCTAGAGGGTCGATCTCATGAACACTATGGTGGGCTGCAACAGCAGGATAGGGTAGGCTCGTCAGAAATTACCTTTTGGTATTATTGGAATCGGTAACTACTGATGAAGGATTTTGGAGTTCCAAGGCAGAAGGAGTACGGAGTACAGACAGATAATAGGTACTGATTGGTCAACGGCGGAGACCTAACTAAGGGACCAGAGCCTTCATCCGCTGTTGTCCACGTTCTCTACATGTATTGTTCAGGGTCTGTTTCGATTGAGCTTCTTCAATAGTCTGATTTCTTCAATAGTCTGAGTACGAGTACCTACATCTCGCTTTCCAGGTCACTTTATGCAAGTATCGTATGAATGAATTGCGTTTACTTACATCTTGCCTGGTTTCGCCTCATGCTTGTATTATCGAAATGCATGATTGTGAGTACTACCTGAAGTATTTACTAGGCGAGGTAGGTACGACCAGGTAGGTCCTCGTACCAAAACCTTACCAATTAGGTCGGGGGGGGAACATGCGCCCCCCCCAACCCCCCGGTCACCTTGCTTGGGTCATCCTTCTCAGCTCTTTTTACATGTGCTTTGTACCCAAGATGTACTGCTCGTATCCAATTACTCGCCATGCCATGTGCCCGCATCGGCATCAGTCATCACACCCATTCGCCTGCCCCGGCCCCTGCATCCCCTAAAACTTCGGGATAGTCCCATGGTCAGGTTCCTGATGCGAGCCCTCCCCTCGTTTCTCGCCTCGTCCCGTCCTGTGCTGTCCCCGCCGCTATTCAACTCGCATTCATCCCACGAGCACGAATGCGAAGCCGCCCATTTCTGAAGCAAGCGGCACTGAGAGTACCTAACGAATTTCTCGACCTTCTCCGCCCGGTAACCTGCCTGGCCCATGGAACACAATCACATGCTGCAACGGCCTCCCGAGTCTCGGTCCCGACCGAGCGAGTCCTCGATAGAGCCCTCGACAGAGCCGTGGCCAACGAGCGACCAACACGACTCGCGAATAAAATCCGACGACATCGCCCACGATATTTACGGCAACCGCAGACTGCAATACCAATCCCACGACCCTTCTTCCCTGCACTTCCCAGAAGCGCCCGCCACCGACCTACCCCCCATCCAGTCCGCCTCAGCCTTGGCCCGAGAGAATGGCAACACACTACCCTCCCTTTCGTCGGTGACCGGCTGCCAGCCTCTCCGCAATACCTCGTCGCAGCTCGCAGACTCGTCGAACACCGCACCTCCACAATCCGCCCACTCGCCGTGGCCCACACTAAACCATCGCGACAGTCTGCAGCAGCCCCACGCGGCCGAGGGGTCTCCTGCAAGGATGGACGTCGATACCACCAGCAACAGCGCGACCAGCGCAGCGTCTCCCGATTACTTTGACGGCAGGGCGAGTAGCGTGAGCTTGGATGATCCCGATGTACGATTGGCTGCCGAGGCCCTCGGTGACTTGCGAGCTGGTATGTAAAACCCGTCGCGTGGATTGTCTCATCCGCGCCCGTGGTGTGATTACTGGAAGGGGCTCCCAGTACTGATCTTTTGTGCCAGATTTCTTGTACTCTCCGCCAACGTCCTACACCTCTCTGCATGGCCGCTCTCCATCTCACGGCTCGGTGCCCTCTGCGCAAACCCCAGGTCCGCGCACGGCGCCACAGCCCGAGCCTCTTATTTCCCTACTGACTACGTCTCATCCACTCCTCGCCACGACGATAGGGGGTGCCGCATCGGCGTATAACAGCTCAAAGAACTATTCCCCTCGCTTCAAGTCCAGCGCCGAGTATGTCGAGGGATATCTGGGCCCCATCGCCAATACCGTTGGGTCGGTAGGTCGCGTCACGGGTGTTGAAGGCTCAGTCCGATGGTTCTTGGGCCGCAAGCAACCAAAGAGACAAGATCTCGAGTCAGGTCAAGATTCCATCAACAAAAGGCGGAGAGTAGACGGATGGAGGTCGCCAACCGATACAGAGACTACGCTGGTCCCTGAATCTCCCGATGCGCCGGCTACACAGTCACCGGACGTGTCTGGGACCAAGTCTGGCCGTCGCCTCTCTCAAGCCAGTACCGTGGATACGCTTCCGACGTACGAGGAGAGCTCGCCGGCCTACACTGAAACAGCGGATGGCTCCCTGGCAAAGGGCAATCGCACCACTGTTGCCAACACGCGATGGCAGAGCCGGTTGATAATGTCTACCTCGGGGCTGAGTATAGCCATGAGCGAGGAGAGTCTGCGGAGCCTGAAGTACTGCTTAACCTGGTTGCGATGGGCCAATGACCACATCGCCAGGGTGATTGGGACTCTCAAAGAGACATTGGAGCAATACGAGCAAGCGGAACAGGCGGAACAGGCGAAAGAGGTGGAACCGGCGGAAGAAACCGCAGGTTCCGGAACACCTCAGGAAGACAGCGTGATGGAAGACGTCGAGGCGGCATCCGGGGCGCCAGATACTTCGGCACCGCGGGCAGACCGGAAGGAGCTTGCAGCCCGAATAGCTTCGCTCAAGACGGACGTGATCAAGACCCTACGAGACGTTGTTGAAACAGTATCAAAGTACACGGGTGGTGCATTGCCGGAAAACGCGAGGATACTCGTTCGGCGGCATCTGACGGGCCTGCCGCGGAAGTGGCAGCTTGCCATGGCTACCTCGAACCCGTCACGACCGCAGTCGTCCTCGTCTGAGACGAGGCAGCAGCAGCGATCCGCGGAAGGAGACGAGAGCGACCACAATCGCGAGAAGAACGTCAAGGAGGGCGCACAGAGAGTCCTCATCCTCGCCAAGGAGGGCGTTGACATGATGGCGCAAGTCAGCGGCGTTCTAGACGGCACGATCGTCAGCGCCGAGGAATGGTGCGAGAGACTCGGGCGGAAGCGGAGGGAGGACCGACAGGCTACCACACCTCTATCGCAGACGCAGGCGACACTCGGTGACGGGGATGTCAAGACAGCTTAGGCGCCGTGCGTAACCCGAGTTTCGACGTCGGGGGGGGGGGAGGTGAGGACCAGACTTCTTCGAAGGAAGGCTGGTGTGAAGTCGTGGCGAATGTGTTATTATTACCCGTATCGATACCCAAATCTTCTCTCGACTGGCTGCCTTTTTTTTCTTCCTTTCGTCTAGTTCAATGTCTTGCACGTCTACCTTGTTTATCTAGCACCTTTTCTCCTGGAATCTTTGTTTGCAGATGGAGGATCGTCGAATCTGGGAGAACTGGTTGCGAATTCCGCGAGGAATAGGAGATGTCATCCCGATACAGTTTACAAACAAAAGGAGAGGAGGGAAGGGATGCAAAACGGAGCAGCTCAATCAAAACAAAGGGGTGGTGCGCGAGGGAGAATGGGGGTAAGGGAAGAGAAAGAACCTGGTGTGCAGATGAAACTGATTTTCTTTGTCCAATCCACTTTGACGACCGATAAGTTATGTTTTTTTCCCTCTGTCTTTTTACTCTTTTTGAGTATCCGGAGTTTTTTCGTTGTTTCCAGTACTGAGCGAGCTTGGGCCCACGGTTTAGCTAGGGGAATTTAACTTTGACTTCTCTATGCACTCTATCCGGACGTCGTTCGACTGTGTCTTTTCTGGTGGCTGGCCGGGCGAGGGTGGCTCTGCTACTCTCCTGCTTCCGTATGTTCCCATCGCCGGTTGGAATGAGTCTGTCGGGTGTCCAGTGGGGATTCGTAGATAGATAAAATTCTTACATGTAGGAACGACTAAGGGTGTACGGTATCTTCATTTTATTGCCCCGGGTAATGAGTTGTCATAATCATTCCGTATTCCCATGGAAGCAGAACGAAGAGTAAGTAATCCTAGACCTCCACATTCATGAATAACGAAGAGATAAAAAAGCCTACCAATGCTGCCTTCGCGGTGATGCCGTGCCAACTAAAAACAAAACATAAAATAGTCGTTCCCAACGCCCCCCCCCCACTGACCGCATGATAAAAAAACGCTGCATATAACC
>ONZQ02000004.1:874243-927194 GCA_900312665.1 Cephalotrichum gorgonifer | reverse complement strand
CCCGACCCCCCCCACCCTGACCGCATGACTAAAAAACGAACTGCATATAACCCCAACCCCCTCGAACGTAGCCACACGCGCGCGCGCGAATTTGTCCACACACACACACACACATGCACCTCACCCGACCCTCATCGACCCAAAGGCGCGATCCAGTTCCTCGCCCCCCTCCCCACCAACAGCCCCCTCCGCAGCCATCTTCTTCTCCTCCCCGTCGCCCTCTCCCTCCTCCGCCGCGGCGGCCCCGTCATTCCTCTGCGGCTCCAAGACCCTGAGCTCGCTGTCGAGCCACCCGGGCGCGATCCTCCTCTTCTCCGCCAGCTCCCTCTGCCGGGCGCCCTCCCTCAGGGCGGCGAGGTCGCGCTCGGCGTCGGCGCGCATGGCGTCCAGGTGCTTGTGCATCTCCCGGCAGGTGGCGACGATGTCGTCCGGGTGCGCGGCGTGGCCCGCGTTCGAGACGACGTAGCGCGCCTTCGGCTGGGAGGCTGGGGAGGCGGAGGCAGAGGCGGAGGCGGCGGCGGAGGGGTCGGATGGCGGGGGGTTGAGGATGGAGGGGGGGAGCGTGGAGGGCATTTGATGGTAGTTGTAGGGGAGGGTTGGGGCTGTTGGGAGGGGTATGAATGGGGAAACGGTTAGGGGGATTTGTTGGAGGAGCGGGTGAGGTCCTTGGGGGGGGGGTATGTTAGTTGAGTGTCCATTCTAATACTTAAACGTCTGGGTGAGAAAGGAGGGGGTTACATACGACTATTGTACATGATTGCCCAGGTAGCTCGGCTCGTGGTGTGTCGGGATAGTGCTAGAGGAGTGAGAAGATAATTGGGATTTCGGGAAAGATGTATTAACGAGACAGCCCCGGGAAGAGAGGTGGGTAGGTGTGTATAAGAGCCGGTAGATGAGGAATGTTGTGTAAGCGGACAACGACGTCTGAGGATGTGTCCCCGCGACACTAAGTGGATGACGTTCTTGGTGGGGCGGTTTAAGGGACTCTCACCGGCTGGCGGTCACGTGGAGATAAGGGATAAGCCAAATGCCCCACTCATGCTCCTTCACTCACCCCCACTACACCACATCAAGCTGCCTACTCAAGCTATGCTCATAGGCAAGCTCCTGTTGTTATATACTCCATCGGATTTCATATAGCCCATTCTCAGAGATAACTCGAACTATATAGAATCCCAATTTTCAGTCATGCCAACGACGACCATCCGCTCCCCTCCCTCCGAGGCGGACTTCACCCCACTCGCGGAATATGAATCCCAGACGCCAGACACCTTCTTCGACGGGAACCCGGTCCTCCACTTCAAGGCTGCGGGCGCCAAGTGCTGGATATCCAAGAGCCAGCTCGGCTCTCTCCCCGTCTTCCCCGCCGACGCCACCTCTACACCCTCAGGGCCCGAGGCACCTTCCGCGGGTAGCTCCGAGGAGCTAATAGAGCAGAAGCTCGACGTATGGGTGAACTCGGCGTAAGTGATTCGCCCTCCTACCCACCCATCCCTTTTACTCCAGACGCGCCCAATGTAGACTCCCACCCGTTCTTCAACTCGACTAATAAAACTCCGCGCGCTCAGAAACTTGACGCTCTTCAACCATGAGGCGCAAGTAGGCGTCACGATATCGTACCCCACGATATCAATCCACGCCCTCAAGACCATCGGAGAGGGCCCCTCCCAGGTCCAAGGCATCTGGATGCAGATGGAGCTAGGCGACGCCGACGACGACGGCTCAGAGACCACGGAGCTCACGCTCATCCCCGCCGCGCCCGCGGACGAGGAGGACTCCGCGTCCGTGACGAAGCACCTGTTCGAGGCCATATCCGCGTGTTCGAACCTCCACCCGGACCCCGTAGACGAGGAAGACGACGACGACGACGACGACCGCATCGTGTTTGAGGGGAACCCCGAGTTCGAGGCGCTGGAGGGCTTCAGCGGGGTCATGAGGGGCGCGGGGGACGGCGGGCTGCCGCCTCCGATGCCGGGGAGCTCGGGGTGGATAACGGCGGAGAACGTCCACGAGTACTTTGACGAGGAGGGGAACTGGATCGGGAATGCGGAGGGTGAAGGTGAGGGTGAGGGCGAGGAGTTAGGGGATGGGGCGGGAAGAGTGAGGAATCGGGAGGAGACGGAGAAAGTCAATGGCGAGAAGGATGAGGACTCCGAGAGTAAGAGGCCGAGGGTGGAGTAGCCATGTCCAACTGTGCACCAAGCTGCGGCTAGACCCCCCTGAGAGGGCGTTTTCCTATCGGCAATGCCTCATAGGGCAGGTATAGATGGCGAATTCCCTCTCGAGGCAATCATTAGGCCTCCCTCCGGTCTCGTCTCGAGTGCTCTCTCGGTTATAAGAAGGATTTGCTGGAGTTATTGCGGCCTGGAAGCTATTTGTCGCACCCTCCCCGCTTCCTTCTCCCCTTCTCATCAACCTCCCTACCTCTTATCGCCCAGGTCAGCTCTTCGAGGCCTTCTGCCCAACAGAAAGAGCTAGCAGCAGCCCCAACTCATAAAGATAACGAGAAAAGGACAAACGTGGCGTTCCCAGAGCGGAAGGCATCGAGCAATAAAGCCGCGAAGAATTCGTACTTTGGCCAGAGGCGGACCATATCCATCAATAGTTAATGAGGAAACGAGAACCACAATGAATATATATCCTCCTGGTCAGGATATCACTGTCTTACATTACAAGGGGACGTATGAACATTCTATGAAGACACGATTCGATTTGGATATCTTGATCGAAGAACAGCCCCGACGAAATGATGCCACCTAACGTGCCTAGGAAATCATAAATTCCACTCAACGCCCAGCACCTTAGTCCATGGGTAACTTTGCCATATTACCGCATCCCTGCTTGAAAGCTTCCTCACTCCTGCGCAACTCTGTTTCCCATTCATAGACAACTGGATATACACCAGAAATCAAGGAATTCCAAGTAGTCCAGCCCCGACGGGACAGGGCCCCATAGGCCTGGCTACCTCAGGGCTATACATCGCGAGAATCCCCATCGCCTTGGAAGTTAATCCATAATATTAAAGAAAAGAAGAAAAGTAAGTAGAATAGCCCGTGGTTCCATTGCCCGTTGGGTGATCACGGGACACAGGCGTGCGTATCATGCAATGGGAATAACAACCCCGAGAAGAAAACAGCGTCAGATTCAACTCGAGCTAAAACTGTACACAATTAAATCGTGGAAAACCTAGTGGTGGCGGCGTGCGAGGTGGCCGCTCCTATGCATACGAGCATGGGCGCGTTTAGCCTTGACGGCCTCATCAGCCGCCGTGCTAGTCTCATCGGCCTCCTTCGTAACGTAGACAACCTCCTCGGCTGTCTCAGTAACATAAACTACCTCCTCGACCCTGACAATCTTGCTCATCACATTTCCATCCCGGACGTAGTCGGTTCTGACGATCTTGAGGTCTTTCTCAGGGACGATAGGCTCGGGGGCCTCGGTGACAACGGGCGCCTCGGGCGTAGGCTTCTCGGGGGTAGAAGTCTCAACCGGGCTTGGCTCTGGTTCAGCGGGGGCCTCCGGAGTTGGCTCCACAGCCAAGCCGTTCATAGCCGCGCTGTCTGCCGGAACCTCGCCGGGCACGTCCCCTCCAAGGGCTGGATCTTCGGCGCCACCGATGCTGTTGACAATGATATCGCCCAGGTGAATATTTCCCGGGAGAGAATTCATGGGGCCAGTTACGTCTTCGCTGGCGAGAATGGAGGGGACTTCCATATTGCACTGCGATGCCTCGTCTTGCGACTGGAGGTTGAAGATAGGGCAATCATCGATTCGCCCGCTTTTGTTGGTGCAGACGTTTATGGCCTGGCGCAGCGTCTCCTCGTCCCATCCTGATATGAAATCTCCGTGATAGCCATACCCTACATGCCAGATCGTTGTTAGCCCAAGTGCTACTCACGGTATCAAAGCTGATGTGTGAAGGTAGCTTGCTACTCACCATCAACGTCGCCGTTAGAGAGAACATAGGTTCCAGATCTGTCCTTGAATTGGACAGTATCATAGAAGCTCTCAAACATGAGGCCTGGCAGACGGACGGGGAAACCCTCAGGGCAAGTGCCATCCATGACGGTGTCCGGGTAAGCGACATGGTCTGAGTGGTTAGGGGTATCAACAACATCGCCACCAACCCAGCAGGAGGGGAACATCATCTCAAACCGAATCCCATCGGGGCAGTTTGCATCAATGTAGGCTTTGTCGGGTAGGTAGTGGCGCATCAAAGTGGGCTCACCCGGCTTGGCGTAGTTGAGACAGTTGACGCCAACGGCCAACTGCTTCAGAATGTCCTGCGTAACGTAGCCTTTCGCCCTCCATACAGACTTCTCTGGATCAGGCGAGTGGCTGTCCCAAGGAGCCGTAAAGGCTCGTCGTGTGTTGTCACCCGCAATCATCCGGAAGCCCGGCTTAAAGGGCTGGATGTCCTCGCCGTTCAGGAAGTAGTATCTGGGTCGCAAGTTATGGGTGTAAGTTTCACCATGGCTGAAGCATTGGGGCCAGGGTGTGAGAGACGAAGGAGCTTTACTTACGCCAACATGCCACCGAGAGGGTTGACTTCTTCATATTGGTTCGTGGCGTCATCCTTGAAATAAAGCTGGGGGTGCCAGTATGCCGACTTGTCCTGCTTGACTCGACATGAGGTACAGTCGCCAGCCGCCAACTGCTCGAAAAAGGATGAGACACCAAATGCTATGGGTCCAAGTATATTAGAGACAGAGTAACGGAGAGGGAGCCAGCGGGGAAAACTCCGAAGCGTAAAGCCTAGATAGGCAGGCGAGGCATGGGGTGACATACCACTTGAGCCGTAGATGGAATGGGCGTGTGGGGAAGGGCTGCCGGGGTTCAATAGGGGATCAACCCGCGCGAGACCAACCCGGTGAGGGCATTCCATACGCCAAAAGGCGTTGACGCCAACAGCGCCCAGAACCCCACTAGCGACTAAAGTCTTGAGTAACATCTAGAAGTAGCAAGGATAGTTAGCGAGGTTACTATTGGGTGATTTTGATTTAAAGTTCATGGTGCTAGGGTTCATGATCCTGTATAATGGCGGCAGGGATGTGGAATGAGTAGGCTTGGTGTGCCAAGAAGATGAAGAAAGAGGGTGATAGTTTGGGTGCACACTCCAGACACCAGGGATTAGAGATCAAAGAGGGGGAGAGCTCGGCCTGGAGACTCACAGCTGTGTAGTTGCACACAATGGAACGCTCTCCAGGTGTTGTGCGGTATCGCAAGTCCTCCCAAAGACGACGGTCCAAAATCAGCTAGGAACCAGTTGGCCAAGTGATCTTGCGAAGAGGTAAGACCTGTTGAAGATGGCTAGTCTGTACGGTTGCCGGAGAAGTGAAATCGTACTCGATGTATCTGCGCCTACTGGCCGAAATGATGGGTAGTGTGTGAGCTGGATGTGGTCAAAGAGTAACAGCTTCACTGAGCTGTATACAATGGCGCAGTCCTGATATCCCAATGAGAGTGATATCGTATCGAATCCTTAGTGCGTCGAACCAGTCGTAGTCACCAGGATCTGAAATTCCAGGCTTTTCCTCCACTTTCTTCGTCCTCGCAGCGCGTGGGTTCTCTTGAGAAGGGGAAACGAATGTGATCAACACGAGTTTGGTCTGTGTTAAAGAGTGAGGCAGAGGGGATACCTCGAAAAGAAACGAATTGGAGCAGTCAAAGGAGTGTTAGAAAAGAAGGTCAAAGAGAGACTGGCAAACAGCCAAATGAAAAAAAAAAGGCTCACGAGTTAGGTGAGTGCGCCGAAAACCAAAGAGAACAAAGAAAGTGTGGTGAAAAGAAGGAGCTCAGGAAGGCATACTCAAGTTGAGGAAGGAGCTACCCCGGAAGGGTGCCGAGTACTGGAAAACGGGAAGGAGCATCAGAACTGGAGTGTACGTGCGTACAGATCCCTGGTTGGGAAGGTGCACAGCCAGCACTTTGTCCCACGGCATGTACCCACCCCTCTTCTGCCTGTACCTGCTTCTGCGACGAGAACCCCGACCAATCCAGAGCAGGGATGGTGTAGGATGTAATTAGCTAGGGAGCATCCAGGGACCCAAGAAAAGTTTCGAGGACGTATGAGGCATAGTGGCGCTAGTGTGAGATGCCGATTTGGCGATGGCACGCGATCTTACAGTTAACATGTTACTAGAAAGGGTTCCTCGTCTATGAATGGCAAGACTACGCATGAAGTGTCGGTAGATGTAGAGGCGGACTCTTTTCCCGTACAGCCAAAGAAGCATGTTTTGGATGATCTACCCGGAAAAAAAACGACGGTGCTAGGCAGGCCTGTTCGTGAGGAGGAAAAGAAACGCATGCGTCGGATTGGGTTCATAAGACCGGGAGTACAGATTATGGTGGACCGTGGTAGGAGGGTCTGAATACGCAAATTAAACGAGATGGCATGGTTCATGGATTTAGACGTACCTAGAGACGAGACGTTGCACCCCTTCTGGCTAGTGATGCTCATGTCCCACGCTACGTCATATTCGTCACCCCGGATCCGCACTTTTGAGAGCACCCATTAGATCGTGATAGAATCGTGCGAGGGCTTGGTTTACTACGCTGATAGGGAAGGTGCTGGCGATCCCCGGTCGCGTGAACCTCATCCCACAGGGGTAACCAGGACTGGACCTAGGTAATCACTTTCACTGCTGGATCATTCATTGGACCTCCGGGGCCAAGAAGATTCCGACTTACACCATCGGCGCATATCACGATCATCACGTCGATCAATGCTAGACCAGCATAAGTGGACGAAAAGACGATACCAAAGTCGGCCATGATAGGATGCTGGTTTGAGTATTCAGAGGATAGAGGAGGGGCACGGCTGGCGGCAGGGGTCTAGGTTTGCTGGAGGGAGCATGAGGTGGAGGGGAAGGGATGGCTGGAGAACGACCCTGCCATCTGGTTTGGCGATGTGGAGCTATGAACTTCACTTCTCAGTAATGCAGGAACATGAGAAGGGGAAAGGATCGAGGGGTAGGACCCACGAGATCCGGTGCTGGTGATTGGCTGGATGGCCACATTTCACATACCAGTAGTACCAGTATACCCCTGGCAAAGGGGTGATCGACGCAGGGAATACAAGGGACGGCAAGATTGAGTAACTGGGCGAAACCGCGCTAAATAAAGGTGGCTCTGGCATTGGTGACGAGACTGCTTCAGCCCGGAAAGTGCGGCATCGTGGGAGCCCGTGATTTCCCCTAATTACCGCTGATAAACCAACCCAGACAACCAAGCACTTTAGGGGCACGAGTAGGAAGCCCCAATTATAGGTAGGTTATTCGAACCGCCATTAAAGCCTGCTTATCAACACCGATCCAGTATCCGATGTTGCCTGCTCTCTCTCTCCTCTGTTGAGCACCTGCTCACAGGAGTATGAAGATCTCCCCGTTGCAATAGATCAGTACAGTATGGTATTAGCCAGTGGCACGGGCACTGGGATATAAGCTCCGGGGCCTAAGCCCCGGTGTCGCCTCCGAGAGGTGGGTGTCGTCTCAGGACACGAGACGGGGAGATCGTCACGAGCCCCCGCTCCTCCTGTTATGCCCGCGACTCGTTATCCTTCGCACGACATATCTGTGCCCCCCTAGATTGCGTTGCACCTTGCAGAACACGACAGCTCTGTAGAGCGAGGCCATCCTCCGAGTTCACATCACGCTGGTTGTCATTTCAAAGATGCCGGCCTCTTCCCAGAATCCGACGTTGAACGGTTCCATTTAGCGCCTTGTGTGGGGAGCTTCGGTATTGGGTATTGCGCCCTGCATGGCATTCGTCAGTGGCGCTCTTTTGTGGTTGCTTTCCCCTGTCAGAGGGACGGCCCCACATTATCTACACCCTTTAATCCCTTAATTTCTCCATGTTCGGAAGTATGGCATGGGGGTGTATTGGGTCCCACACCTCACGTCAATTGAACGTTCAGAGGGGGGCGGCCCGCTTGCGTTTTGCGTTTTGCGTTTGCGGATGGGCAAAGTGTATCCCATGTCCAACCTGAAACGGGTCGAAGGCTGCCAATACCATGCCTCTTCTCTCTCTGTCGTGTTTTCTGCCAATCAAATATCTCGTCCAACCATCTCACCCGTTCTTTGTGTTCCACATTCTACGTCCAAGCACTTTCGATCGGTCGGATGGATACTTGACACAAGATCACATTTCTCTCCTCCCACGACGACATGCATCTCGCATTTCCAGGGCGCTACCGCATTCCGTTTAGTCCTATGTAGGATGCCACCAACGACTCCACGGCCAGCGTTATTTCACGCCGAAGCTCGCCCAGCGTAGCGTCGCGAAATGCCCACTGCAGCTATCCAGGCTCATTCAAGCGGCCTGGGGATGCCAACTGGCACCCGCGTCCACCCATACACAGGTGGCGATCTAGCAATCATGAAGCTTTGTTTCTTCAATATGTCGCGTTATTTGAGCATATGCGATCAATCTCGGGTCGTTACCCGCCCGCGACAGTCGTCGCAAAGTGGTGGTTTGCTGGCCAGGCGACGATGACATACTTCCGTAGCTGCTGGAGCCCGTTGGACGGAATGGAAGAGGCCAAGCAAACGAGATCTCGTCACCATCTCTTGCGAGGTAAGTAGGGAGAGAGAGAGTATGGAACGTATTCTGTACGGCCGTGAATGCACCTCGGTAAGTTTTATTTTGTACTAGGTGTGATGGTATTGTACTATCCCGGGGCGCCGACTAATACCCAGATGTATTTGGTAAGAAGGACGGCCGGCCCCTGTTGCTAGTAGTGGGAATGTATTTTTTAGTAATCAGGTTGGGCTTGTAGGATGCCGGCCTCTGGCAGCTGGTGCCTACTGGAGCTGGCACACACCACGAGGCCACGCCGCCACAATTAAACGTGGCTCAAGCACCGTTTCAGGGCCCGAACCATGACGGGAAGTGCTCCCTAGCGTGCCGCCCCCTAGCACTGTGAATTGACTCAGGTCGCGATCCACACCCAAACCACCGCACGTGGGTATCAGACACATTCCGGCCCATCGAAGACTCTCCACACGGGCGTTGGGATATGCCAATGATGATTCGATAGCCCTCGAACTTCTAAAACTCTCCATCACTCTCTCCGTCACCTCTCACCATGGACGATCTCGCGGGGCTAAGCTGGAACACCAACACCTCAAACCAAGGCTCGAAACCGAACGCCACCCCTGCTCCAGCCTTTGGGTCCTATCCCTCTCTCCGGCCGTCCCCGTCGCCGTTCGCCTCGGGGAGGAACACCCCCCTTTCAACGCAAGGATCCGGCTCCTCAGGTCCGAAGCCCGCAGCCAAACCGGCCCACGACAGCTTCAGTAACCTCCTCAACTTGGGAGCCTCGAAACCCGCCGCCTCCCTGAGCTTGAAGGAGCAGCAAGAACGCCTCGAAGCGGAGAAGCGGAGGAAAGAAGACGAGCGGAGGAAGAACGCGGAATCGCAATATGGCAGTGGCCACTTTCTGGACTCGCTAGGTTCGGGTGGTACGTCGCGGACCCCATCGCCCGCTATCGCGCCCCTCCCGTCACAGTTTGGGGGCCAGAACGGAAAGGCCAAAGGTGACGACGACGACCTATTCGCGGCATTCCGGGCCGATACCAAAGTTGATAATGCGAGCTTCTACCCGCCGCCCTCACAGTCGAGCAAATCTACGACGCCGGCGCCGGCCCCCGCCCCCGCTCTCGACCTCGGGAATCCCTCCGCGTGGGCCCAACCCTCGAGCACGGCGATAGAAGCCTTCCCAGACGATGACGATCCGTTCGGCTTGGGGCAGCTCAAACCTCGATCTTCCGCCACGCCGCCAGCCCCACCACCGGGTGGGGCAGACCAGGATGACGACTTCCTTGGAGATCTTGGGCGACCTGTGGAGGAAGTTCGGAAGAAGCAGCAAGCAACGAAGCAGCCGGAGCCCGGAAAGCCGATTGAAGACCCCGATTCTGATTCTGATTCCGATGATGCGGCGGTGGCGCCCACAACACAACGCGCGCTGGAGCCGTTCGATAAAGCTGTGGCGCAACTTGTTGACTATGGCTTCACACCTGAGAATGCCCGACGGGGTCTCACGGAGAGTGGGGCGGGACTGAACGTTCAGGCCGCCGTAAACTGGCTGCTGGACGATGCCCACAGGCAGGCGAACGCGAAGGCTAAAGGGAAAGCGAAGCAGCCTAGTCCAAGCGCGCGGGAGGCGTCCCCCGCCCACCGCCGTGGTGAGGAAGCGTGGGGTAGGGACGAGAGCTCTGGCGATTCCCGTAGGAAGGACAATAGATCTCCTGCCAGCGGGGATGTTGACTTGTCGAAGGCCGCGGCCGCGGTGAGCGCAAGTTTCTTCAAGACGGCAAATACGCTATGGAAGACCGGGCAGAAGAAAGTACAGAAGGCTGTGGCTGAGTACCAGTACGAAGGAGATCCGAATCAACCAAAGTGGATGCGCTCGGCTCAACAGGATAGTACTTACATTTCGGAGAAGCCTTCAAACGCGACTGAAGAGGCTCTGGCGCTGGATTCTGGCATGCGACCTGACGCAGGGGCTAGTCAGAGTACCCGTCGCCAGCCCGCAGATTCTCGAGACCGCTCGCCAGCGGTGCCCCAGTCGAGCCGGCAGAGCTCTGCAGCACCGAAGTGGCAGCAGCCACGGCAACAACCTCTACTAGATCCTCGCGCTCGCCTGAATAGACTCGCTGCAGAGGATGACGACCTTTCCAGCTATGTAAGTCCGAATAGGAGAAGGAAAGGAACGCCGCCCGCGTCGGTACCATCTGAGCCCCGACCGACACCTCCCACGGAGGAGCCGGATCTACTTTTCGGGGGCTCTTCCGCACCGACCCCGTCGCTACCGCACCGGCCCTCCCAGAGTGCTCCGCCGGTAGCGGCGAGGCGTGCTACTCCCCCAGCTCCTAAACCCACGCCCCGGCCCTCTCGGCAAATACCTCCTATCACGCCTGCTGCTCTCCAGACCTCGACTCGGCGTAGGCTGGAAGGAACAACCCACTTCAAACGAGGCGACTACGCGGCGGCCCACGAATCCTACTCCTCATCCCTATCCGCCCTCCCGTCCACCCACCCACTCGCCATCGTCCTCCTCACCAACCGCGCGTTGACGAGCCTCAAGACGGGAGAACCCAAACAGGCCATCGAAGACGCCAACCAAGCCATCGCCCTCGTCGGTCCCAGCCTTGGCCAGGGCGAGACCGTCGCGGTAGTTTCGGAGGGCGGCAAGGAAGAATATCGTGACATGAAGGATCTCTACGGCAAGGCGCTGAGCCGCAAGGCGGAGGCCCTAGAGCAAATGGAGCGGTGGTCCGACGCGGCCTCCGTCTGGCAGCAGTGCATAGAGTCCAACGTCGGCGGCGCGTCCGCGACGGCGGGCCGCCAGCGGTGCCAGAAGGCCCTCGCGCCGAAGCCGAAGGCGACCACGCCCAAGCCCGCCGCGAAACCGCGGCCCCGGCCCTCCGCCGCGGCGGACCTCGGGCCGCAGAAGTCGTCCGAGGCGGTGGAGAGGCTGAGGGCGGCGAACGTGGCGGCGGCCAAGGAGGACGACGAGAAGTTCGCCATCTCGGAGGCGGTGGACGCCAAGATCTCGGCGTGGAGGGACGGGAAGAGGGATAACCTCCGGGCGCTGCTGGGGAGCCTGGACCAGGTGCTCTGGGAGGGGAGCGGGTGGAAGAAGGCGGGGATGCATGAGCTTGTGATGGCGAAGAAGGTGAAGATTGTGTATATGAAGGCCATTGCGAAGACCCATCCCGACAAGGTATGTCGCCCTCTCTCTCTCTTTCTTCCGTCTTGTTTTTCTCTAGGGATTTGGCGCGTTGCTGGGTGTTTTACATGGAGGCTAACAGAGACGACTAGCTACCGCAAGATGCATCGACGGAGGTGAGGCTCATCGCGGCGCTTGTCTTTAGCACGCTGAATGAGAGCTGGGATAAGTTCAAGGCGGAGAACGGTCTATAAAGGGGAGGAAAGGGACGAAAGGGTTTGGGGGCCACTTGGCTCTGATGATGGCTAGACTTAGACTAGACTCGACTGGGCGCGTGTGTGTGGCACCTGGTACGTGATTTTGCATATACCGGATACTGGGGAGGAGGAGGAGCAGGCATCCAAGGAGGCCCAAGGCTAGGTTTAGAGAGATATCACGCTGTATTTTAGCATTCAGCAAATTTACCATAACATAAACACCTTGCTATGCAAGAAAACCCATAAATCGTACTCCCTCTCTCCCTTCCGCCCTCCCTCCTGTGCCTCCCGTCTCCCCCCTTCGAAAAAGAGAGGATTCAAAGCCCCAACATCTTCCTCACGCCATCCCTCACCGTCTTCTCGTACTCGTCCCTCCGCTCCCTCCACATCTTGGCGGCCTCGACATTGGCGGGGCTCTCGTCGTTGGGCTCGGCGAGCATGCTCATGACGCTGATGAGGATCTTCTCGACGGACTGGATGGGGGACCAGCGCTCCGTGGCGTGCTCGTAGTGGTTGGGGTCGTCGCCGGGGGGGTGGAGGATGGAGATGCAGACGATGCCGGAGGAGTAGACTTTTGGGCTCTGCGTTAGTCCTTCTTCTTTCTGTTGCCTTCACCTTCACTCATACTTGGGACCTAGATGCCCGCCCTAGAACCTGCAGTCGGAGCTGCTCTCTGCGCTTCTCTGCTAGGTGGGCGGGGCTGGCGGGGTTTTGGATGGTGGGGATTTGGGAGGTGGAAGAGACGTTTGAGAGAAGGGGAGGAGAGACGTACTGTTGGGGTGCCACATGTCGGCGAGGAAGCGCATCGTAGGCGGCGCATGGGGGTAGTCCTTGGGGAACTTGAGCTCGGCGGGGAAGACGCCGCCCTCGAAGGGGGTGCCCTCGGGTCCCTGGATAAGGGCCTCCCACTGGAGGAGGTCGTCCTCGGAGACGGGTCCCGCGGTGATGCCGTCCGGGGGGTTGTTGGTCAGGGCGCGGTACTCCTGGAGGAGGCGGCGGTGGGCGGTGGATTGCGACATCGCGACGGGCTAGTTAGCCTAGGCTAGGCTGCTGTCCTGTTTGTATGTTGGGGGGGTGTGGGGTGTGGGGGATATGGGGTTAGAGAGGTAGGCGAGCCGGTGTGGAGTTAGGGGTGGAATGATGTTAAGGGGTACGTTTGGGAGTTTGGGATATCCGTAGGTGGATGGATGGTGATAAGATATGACGGTATGAACGGGGGTGGACGGTATGCGGGTACGGGGTATTCGGTAAACGAGGTGCATGGCGGGGTCGCTGGTGTCGGATGTGGTGCATGATGTGGAGGGGCGATAGCGGGGCACTACTACATGCTTGGTAGGTACAGACTTCCACTATCGCAACGGCTCTTGCCCCGACCTCAGTCTAATACACTAGAACGCGTACTTGTTGTACTCATTCTAGATTTCTCTCGCCGATCCAGTTGCTGACCCGAGACTGATGGTATACACCCACTCCCACTCCATCCCAAAGGCGTCCAAGAAATATTTGTGGTTGTCCAACGCCCATCTAACTCGTACCTTACATCGACTTCCTCGAACAATGTGCATTTGTCTACGCCACATTTGCGCATTTTGGCTGGACATTGTACATTTGCTCATTCACACATGTATGCATCGCGGCCCGGCGCAAAAGCAGGCAGGAGAAACCCCATCGTGCCATCTTTGAAAAAAAAAAAAAAGGAAGGGCATCTTGGCGCCGCGCGGTGCTTCCCATCCGATCATGATATCCACAAGTCTGTCTTGCCAGGTCTCGTCGACAACGGGAATTTTTGCCCATCAGTAGCGCACAGGCAAAGAGAGAGCACACTCTCACACACACACGCATTGCCCACCGCGCCACCGCCACCCGGTGCGGCCCTCTTCCTTTCCCTCCCGCCATTACAAACTCGTTGATAGGCTCGACGACCGAGACAACTTCCCTAAAACTACAAAGTAGCGTTTCGTTCTTTTGCCAAAAAGTGCAAAAAACCTCACCTGAACAGACCTGTTTAACGCATCAGACCACGCCACGCCACGGGTAGGTTGTAGGTTCCTCAGGTAAAACCAGGGAAGACGTCGAAAAATGCCAAAATAGACCAGCACGCACAGAGACAATGTCTTGTCTTGTCCTCCAGCTCCCTGATGTGGCTAACATGCATTTGTCTTGTCACCCAAAAAAACGCAATGCAACGGCGCAAGTACACAATGTACAAAACGAGTGTTCGATAGGTAACATACATTGTGGAATTCCACCTTGCGCGCGCGCGCCCTCCATGCTACTACGTGACGTCTTGATACCTGTTATTACACTTTTGTTCTACCATCCCACTGGCGTGCCACCGACAAAAGTTGTAATTTCAGACCTGGCAGTTATATATGACTGATTGTTTATTGGCCGAGTGGTCGAACTGGCCTGGGTTGGGTGTCGTCAAACGTCCCCCAAGCCTCTTTGTCATTCTCTTATATCTCCGAGTGAATCGCCCTCTTACCCACCTTTTGGACGCCTGGTCCGAGGGATCCCCTGGTCTCTTCTCCTTCTCTTTTTTCCCTTTCCGCGTCAGCCCCCTTGGGTCATGGGTTCAGAGAGAGTGAATGTAAACTCGGCCCGAGAATTGCGGACTTACAACGCCGGTGACAGTATAGTATATAAGGAAGGCAAGGCCATGCTGTGTAGGTCTGCAGATCATCAGTCACTTCCACCCAACGGCAACGAACATCGGTTTTTATCCCCAGGAATAAGTGTGGCCCCTCGCAATACATTGCATCTTGGTAGTGGTTAGCACACTCATCTCTTGCACATCTCTCTTGCCCATCTCATAATCAACTCCGTCAAACCGAAAGATGGGCTGCTCCCCATGTAACAACTGTGACGACAGGCGTTGTCAGAGCTACCACAGCTCCGACGAGACGACCTTCGTCCCCGACGATATCAGCTTGACACGCCTCAAGCTCGACGACGACGCGCTGCCCATAGCACCTGTGACGACGATACAACCAACACAATCCGACAGCAGGCCAGACCCCAGGCTCAAATCCGGCCCACTCAGCCCGAGTCAGGTGTCGAGCCGGGAGCCACACACAACTATGCCCAGTGTACAACCCATCCAACCCCCCAGTGGGCCAGACACGCTGGATCCCGACTCTTTTCGCCCGGGCGTACCGCTGAGCCAGGAGCCACAGCCGCAAACGCCCAAAATACATCCCGATAACGCGCGAGGGCCCACGCCCCCGCCCAAGATCGAGCTGCTACGCTCGGGTCAGGGTTCGAGCTGGGAGCCGCGCTCGCATGCGCCCAACATACAACCCGAGTCGCCCCGCGCGGGTCAGTGGCAGAGTTGGGAGCAACACCCGTATATTCCCCGCGCGCAACATGACAGTGAGCCAGGCAGCATGGTGAAGCCCGACACGCTCCTCCCGGGTCAGTGGTCGAGCTGGGAGCCACATCCGCACATGCCCCGTGTCACCTGGATATGTCGGGAGCTGCCCGACGGTAAGCCTCCGACAAATAGCAACCCCCCATCTCCTGAAGGAGAATGCCGCCGTCGAGGGCGGAAGAGCTGACTGTTGTGCACTAGGATCCCGGGAATACCTCCTCCACTACGCCGACCTCGGGGAAACCCGCAGATTCCGCGATGGAGAGATGACCAACCTCGAGCGGGTTGACTGGCCCAAGGTGGAATATAGGAGCACGCGGAGGTTGCATCCCGCCCCGTCCCGCGCCCACTCGATCGCGTCGCCCGTGGCCCGCTCGGATAGCTCTGGCGAGACGGAGATCGGGGAGGCTTCCGAATGGGGGCATCGCCAGGGACATAACCAGGAATATTACCAGGGGCACAGCCTCGGGCACCGCCGGGGGTACGACCAGGAGTATCACCATCACCACCAGGGCCATCACCACCGGGGCATCCCGAATGCTGAGTACCTCGGCCTCGGTATCAGCTCGGATAGAGCGATGTTTGAACAGGAGATAAGGAGACAGATACGCCTCGAGAAGGAGAGGGAGAGGGAAGAAAAGAAAAAGGAGAGGGAGGAAAAGAAGCGGAGAAGGTCGGGGAAGAGGCAGATGTGTTTCGTGGCCAAGAAGGGAAGACCGGTAGTTGTCCAGAGTCTGAGACGATAGAAGGGGATGTACAAGTATAATCTGTGTATCTATTTCATGTTAGACGATGGATAGAGGGCGTTGTGGGAGCACGGGCTAAGATCTCAATGAATTTATACTCATATAGGAGCCTCATTGCATCTCAGACCCAGACAGCTAGTGTGTTTGGTGTGCTGATAGCCTGCAAACTGGAGCAGAGCTGGACTCCGCCGAGTCTAGCAGGGAGGGATAAATGAGATGGAATAGGAATAAAGCCGGACTTTATGGAAGCAGATGCCTACTAGAGTAAAACGGATGGAACGAGCTCTTAGGTGGGAGGGTGTTCATGTCCTCGTTCCCTCTGTTTCCAGCCTCCTTAAAACGATACCGTGGTAATATAATAGCTTTCAGGTACCACCACCTCACCCAAGCCCCACCAAGGAGAGCTGTGACCATGGAATTGAAATGCTATACCCATCCATCTCCCATCCCCGCTTACATAACCATCCCACCCAAGCTTCAATTTTGGTTCAGCCTTCCATTTCAGTATCACACAAGGCGCCGCGCAACCACGACGAAGCATCTATTATTGCACCTTAGCGTTGGAACCGGCTTAACCCCAAACTCGCCCAACAACGAAGCCGACGTCGCGTCTCCCACCCAACCTCCCAACTACCAACGCCCTCACGAGCCCGCCACACCGGTCCATCTTCACCGCCCAAGATGACGTCCACGATTGGGATCCCGATCAAGCTCCTCAACGAGGCACAGGTACGGCCCCTTCTTCCGCCATCACTACCTACCTACCATGTCTCCTCGGCGCGTGTTGCTAACTTTGGAAAAGGGCCACATCGTCACCCTCGAAATCACCTCCGGAACGACATACCGCGGGAAGCTCCTAGAAGGTACCTTTCCCCCTCCACCTCCATCCCCCTCTCCTCCGCCTCCTTCCCCCCAATTCACCTCTCACCGACTACCATGAAAGCTAACAATCCCTCCCCAAAAAAACAGCCGAAGACAACATGAACGTCCAACTAAAAGACATAACCGTCACCGCCCGCGACGGGCGCGTAAGCCACCTCGACCAGGTCTACATCCGCGGCTCGCACGTCCGCTTCTTCATCGTCCCCGACATGCTGAGGAACGCGCCCATGTTCAAGAGCAGGAACGTGAGGGGTAGGGGAGTCGGGCTGGCGAGGGGGAGGGCCACCGTCAGCAGGGCGAGGGCGAGCGGAAGGGGGGCGCCTAGGTAACCAGGTGGCGCGGAGGAGCGGGGTGAACGCGGCTATTCTTTTATTTTTATTATCATCGGGGATATATGGATTTTATGAGATCTTGATCGGGCTTGCTGTTCTTGGCGTCCGGGGGAGGGGGGCATAAAAAGTGATGAATATTCTGTGAAAATGGCGATAAGCCGGAATTTCTACGTGAAAGGGGCGCGAGATGAGGAAAAGGAATTGTGTGGCTGGCCAAGGTCAGACTCAGGAACCTCTATTTTATGGAATACCTGGACTGGCGAGGAAGGGATTCCCATCTAGTTTACACCGTCCCCCTCCCCTCCTTCGGGTCTACCACCGCAATTGTCTCGATCTACCCCCAGTTATACGTACACATTTATACAGGTCCGACAAAGGGAAAGCTTCTCCACCAAACTTGCCACTCTCTCTCACTTCATCCTCGCCAGCGCGTCCCGCGCCCTCTCTACAAGTTCCCTCACCCTCCTCTCCTCCCCATCATCCCTCTGCACGACCGAATCCCTCTCCAGCGCCTGAACCAAGCTCCGCTCCGCGCCCCGCACGGCCTTCCTCCCCTCCTCCCTCACCTCGCCCTCCCAGAAGCCCCTCGCGGCCTCCCACTTCCCCTGCATCCGCCACAGACTCCAGACAGCGCCCAGGGCAGCCACGGCGCCGGCCTCGTAGAAGCTCGACGCCCACTGCGAGACGTAGAGCAGCGCCGCGAGGGAGGCCGTGAGGCCCGACGTGCTCGCGGCCTGGAGGACGAGCTTCTGCGCCAGGGCCTGCAGCGCCGGGATGGTCTCCTCCTGGAGGTACCGCCTCGTGAACGAGACGTGCGTCGGCCACCTCCCGCCGCCCTCGGACCTCGACACCGCGGAGGTTCCGGGCTGGTTATACGTCAGCTCGTTCGGGGATGCGGCCGAGACCCGACCCGCGAGGAAGACGAGGTTCTTCTCGGCCGTGGGGAGGAAGCTGTTGGCCAGAATGTCCGAGGTTAGCATGCCCACGTCGTCGACGCGCCAGAAGAGCTTCCACCAGTTCAGCTTGCGCCACTTCTGGCCCGTGAAGGCGAGGTCGAGCTGGTCCTGGAGCTCGGCGTGGGCGCCCTGGGCCCAGTCCGCCAAGCCCCTGCGGAGCACGGGCCCGGACGAGCCGGCGGCCGGCGAGGGCGACGGGGCGGCGGTTGCGGCCTTGGAGCCCTCGAGGGCCACGAGAGTGTTTTGTAGGACGGAGGAGATGAGCGCGCGGACGGCGGGCTTCGTGGTGCCCGGCTGGGACGCGGTGCCATACTTTAACCAGGCCGAGAGGGCGGGGACCCGGCTCTGGAACCAGAGGCGCTCGTAATCCATCCCGTGGGAGAGGCTCTCGCGGAAGAGACCGACCCCCTTGCTGGCCTTGCTAACGTCGATCGGGAGGAAAGGAGTGGCGGGAGCGTCGGTGGTGGGCGGTTGGTACCCGGGCAGGTCAACGGCCGAGAATATGACGCCGTGCTCCTCGTTCGGCGGAAGGCCGCTTACCGAGGGGACGCCCACGAGCCCCTCCGCGACAAGGACGGTCTTGTGCACCGGCGTCATGATCGGGCTCACCCTGTCGATGCCAGACACGATATCGACCGGCAGGTCGAGGAGCGCCGCCTCCCCCTGGCCCCCGGCGGGCGGATTGACGTCCATCAGCAGCACCTCGAGGTTACCGCCCCGGAACCCTGGCGACGAGACGCGCACCTCGTCAAACATGCCCCTCCTCTCGATGATCCCCCCCTCCGCGGACCTCTCCCGGCCGTCGACTCTCACGAGCACGGGCGCCGCGCCGCGTCCCGCCGCCCCCGCCAGCTGCCTCTCCCACTCCTCCTCCTCCCTCAGCGGATCGGCCAGCATCAGCCTCAGGACCTCCCTCGCCGTATCTCCCGCCCCGCCCTGCGCGCCGTTGACGCCAAGGACGGCGACGCGGATGGTCTCCTCGCCCGCCGGCTGCCGGAGGCCGAGGAGCGCGAGCTGCAGGCGCGACAGGTTGACGTAGTTTGCCGCATGGCTATTTAGCTCCAGGAGCGCCTGTTCGAGCTCCGTCCGGGGGTCAATGGGCGGGGATGAAGGAGTCGCGGGGGCTGGTTCCGTCAGGGTGGCGGCTGTCGAGTAGGCGGCCCGGGTGGCTCTGCGCGCGAGAGGAGAAGGGAGAGGTGTCGCGAGTCCGGACGACCGGGCTGTCGAACAGAGGAGACATGGTGAGCGCGGGTTTAGGATGTGTCTTTGGGGTTTTAGTCGCAGGCCGGCGAGGGGCCGTATGGATCGCGACGGTGGCATGGCGACCGGTTTTAATTCCGGCTTCGGTTTGGTGTTGTGTGGTTTGGGGAGGGAGGGAGGAAGTTCGGGAATTTTCGCACCTTGAACGAGCTCTGGGACATTTTTGATCCAGTATTCCTGCTGCGCACACCCCACCAAGAAAGAGCTTTGGTAACCACAGACAAGAAAATATTTGGCACGAGGAGCTACAGCTAAAGCACAGGCATTAAATAGTGCTATAAACTCTTCTTAAGCCAAAGTTGCTTAAACTGTATCCTATTACTGGTTGACGCCAAGTCTAACCAGTCGCGCAGATTTCATTCAAATGCCAATGTAGAGAAATAAAAGGAAATGAAATCCGAGTTTTTATATCTAAACTCCTTCGGCCTCGAGTCGGGGGTTGTCGAGACATGATGCGCCCAAATGCTAGATATAAACAAATATGATCTATATGCCATACACACACTACTACTGCTTCGCCTTCTTCTTCTTATTCTTCCCCTTGTTCATCTGCTCCCTCTTCAGGTTCTTCCTGGTCGCCTTGTCCAACGTACCAATCACCCCAGTCTCATTCCCACAGGGCCACCTCGCAAGCGCCTCCGCCTCTTGCTCCTCTGACCACTCCCGCGGGAGAATGGCAAACACGAGGTACGACGTGTGCGTCTTCAGCTCCGCCTCGGGCCGATGTATCAGGCGGCCCTCCCTCCACGGCTTCGCCGACGCCACAGGACCGCCCGCATCCCCGTTCAACTTTTCGGTATCGACGACTGGCTCGGTGTCCATAGGCACGTCCGTGTCCGCCGCACCCGCGTCAGCATCAGACGCCACCCTGCCCTCCTTGGCGTGATACTCCTGCTCCCGGGCACTGATCGTCTTCAACCTGGCGATGGCCTCCATGACGTCGCCGGGAGCCTGTGTCGCCCCCCTCTCGGGGGCGGCGCTGGTCCTCTCGCGCGTGATGAAGAGCTTCTTGTGCGCCACCTCGACCATCTCGACGTTCACCCAGCCCAGCTCTCGCATCTTTTCTATCGTGCGGATGACCTGCTCGATGCAGGGCGAAAACGTGCATAGATACACACTCTGGTCCGGGTCCAGGGGAGACACCCAGCTGTCGTCGGCGACCGTCCCGTCCAGCGACGCTTGAGTTGGGCGATGGCGGGAGAGGTGGTGTAGCGCGTCCCACGGCGCGGGAAGGTCCAGGAATATGGCATTGGCCTTTGGGCTCTTGCCGTTGATGTTGAACCCCCCGTTGTACACGTCGCGGTGCGTGATTTGCACGATCCCGTCCAGGCCATGCTCTGTTATCTCATGCTTCATCTTTTGGAACCGTTCCGGGTGGAACTCGAAGCTGTAGACCTTCCCCTTCTTGTCTTCCGGCCCAGATGGGAACCCGTTATATACGGCACGTGCCGAGGCGTGGGTAAAACTTCCACTGCCGGCACCCGCCTCGATGATTGTCTTTCCGGGGAAGGCTCGGAGCCGCTGGAGGACGTAGCTGTAGTCGGGGGTGTAGACGACCTGTGTCCGATGGGGAAGAGATACCGTCCATAGTTCGGGGGAGGGTTTGAGGATGTGGACGAATCCACTGGATGCGGTTACGGCCGCCTGCACCTGATTGACCTTGGGGGTCTGAGATGGGGTTTCTAGAGATCCACCCTTGCCTGTATCGAGAGCACTTGTATCGTTCGAGGCTTCCGACGGGGCGTCGCCGCTCTTTTGTCTCTTCGCCTCTTTCCCTTCCTCATCTTCTCTTTTCCGCTTCAATTCGGCCAAGTCGACGACCTCGGGGGTCGCATCGGTACTCTCAGAGGCAGCCGCAGCGAGCTTCCTCTTCCGACCCCGCGAGCCGGTGTCAACGGTCGACGCCCTGACCTGCGATCCCCAGGGAACGCCGATCAGAGTGGAATGCGGGAACGAGCCAAAGCGGCTGTTCAGCACTGCGCCCTCGGCGTAGCCATCGATGGCGGAGGTGGAGTCCTGCAGGACCACGGGGACGAGAATGTCACGCGAGAGGTGGACGATAGCGAGCGAGTTTGCGCTGCTTCGGAAGTCCGACTGTAGAAAGGGCGATTTGGTCGGCATGGCTGTGGGTGTAGGGGAGGTCACGAAGGACCAGCGTTGAGAGAGAGAATAAGGCTGAGAAAAAAAGATCCCGGCGAGCTGGTTTCCTCCTGTCCCATGTGGTGTCGCAAAATTATCACGACTCCTGCATTGGCTTCTGCAAATGGTGCTAGAGAAATTCAAGGCGGTGTAAAGGAAGCGCCCAAAAGGGAACGCGGGGTGGTTGAAAATTGGGCGTCGTCGTGCAGTTTAATGCCTGGCACAAAACTAAGTTTTCTCTCTTTCCGTGGCACGACAGCGGGCGGTGAGAGATCTCGATAGGTACATACAGCGCATACTTGGAGGATGTACCCCTCCTCCCCACCCACACACAGCTCGTCTCACGGCCAACTTGGGGAAGTTGACACCACATTGTTTCATTCCGTCACTTGCCTTTACTCTAATTGATCCATACCCGCATCGCCGCACTTGTACTCGTACTTTCGTTAGGTTAGCCCCTCATCTCAACCATCGTTTACTCATACAGCTTCCATTCGATTTTATCTATTATCTATTTATACCTCTACTACGCTAGCATTTTCTGGGTACGGCAGGAAGTAAAACCACGAATTGCGCTTGAGCTTTTTGGTGGAATTTCTTCTTACATGCCGGATTTACACAATCCTTTTTGAGTACACAATCCTTTTTCGTCCGCTCAATTTGTCAACTCTACTTGACGGTTGACTCTATCTTGCTTGACTCACTTCACTCTACCTCCTTCCCCCCTTCGCGCTTCTCTGGATGACTCTTTTGTCCTGTACCTTCCGAGCCACCACTCTACATTTTAGACCCCGGATTCCATCTTTCCGTCAGCTACACTTCCTTCTACCCCGCGCACAAGGTTACGCTTCCCGTTCCGGTTCCGGTTACGGCCACGGTCACAGTTTCGACCCACTAGTCTGCACGTCGAGGTCGAGGCTCTTCTCCACCAAAATGGGCGAGTCCATCGAGACCCTCAAGGTGTACAACTCCCTCCAGCCAGGGTCCCCCGTCCGCTTTGATCCGTCGGAGCCCGGCAAGGTAACCTGGTATGCCTGCGGGCCGACGGTATACGACAAGAGCCACCTCGGCCACGCCAGGAATTATGTGTCGACCGATATCATCCGGCGCATCTTGATGCACTACTTTGGCCTGGATGTGAACTTCGTGATGAACATTACAGACATTGATGACAAGGTATGGACATTCCCGAAGATACGACACAATATAATGTAGAGCACGGCGTTCTGAACCAGACCTAGATCATCATCAGGGCTCGTCGACAACATCTGCTCGAGTTGGAGAAGAACAAGGGCCACTCGGATGAGAAGCTCGCGGAACTCGGTCTTGCCGCTTTCCGCGCCTATGCGACAAGTAACCTCCCGGCCCTGGAGGCCGAGGGCTCACAGCTGGATCCCAGCAACTATGCGCAGAGGAGAGATGCTGCTTACGGCACCGTCCTTGCCGGGGGTGCGTTAGCCGGGAACGATAGGCCTGGTGAGGCCGAGACGAAGATCAAGATGCACGTAGCCAACATGGATGCCGCCGCCGCCGCCATCCAGGGGGGCAGCGTCTTCCCCGGTGCCGACGAGGTCTTGTTGCCCTATCTTGACTCTCTCTACAAGGAGAGCTTCGACACGAGTGACCAGTCCATCTTCACCCACCTAACGCGGAGCATGGAAGACCTCTTCTTCGCGGACATGAAGGCTCTGAACGTGCTCCCCCCCAACGTGATAACGAGGGTCACCGAGTACGTTCCGCAGATTGCCAAGTTTGTCGAGCGCATCGTGGACAAGGGCTTTGCGTACGAGGCGGAAGGGTCCGTGTACTTTGACATCGCCGCCTTCGAAAAGGCCGGGAACCAGTACGCGAGGCTGCGCCCCGATTGCCGGAACGACAAGGCCCTGCAGGAGGAGGGCGAGGGATCCCTGTCGAAGGGCCTGGATGGCAAGAGGAGCGCCAGCGACTTTGCCCTCTGGAAGAAGTCTAAGGCCGGCGAGCCGTACTGGCCCAGCAAATGGGGCAGTGGGAGGCCCGGATGGCACATCGAGTGCTCCGTCATGGCGTCCGAGGTTCTCGGCGACTGCATGGACATCCACTCTGGGGGCATCGACCTCGCCTTCCCGCACCACGACAATGAGTTGGCCCAGAGCGAGGCGTACTTCTGCGAGGCGGAGAAGGGCGAGCACACCTGGGTGAGGTACTTCCTCCACATGGGACATCTCTCGATAGCAGGTTCGAAGATGTCCAAGTCCCTGAAGAACTTCCAGACCATCCAGGATGCCTTGGCTACGACGTACTCCTCTCGGAGCATGCGTACCGTCTTCCTGCTAGGAAAGTGGCACGACGGTGTGGAGATTTCTCCCGATATGCGGTCCCACGCCGATGGCTGGGAATCCACTGTCAGCGTAAGTCTCATGCTATCACCGTTTCTTGCGACGACAAACGCGTTTTTCGTTTTAGTTGTACAACACCGCTGACCACCCCTGCAGAACTTCTTCACCAACACCAAGTCTCTCCTCGCCGAGGCGGCGGCGCAGTCTGCAAGCACACCGGCGGTAGCGGCACTCTCGTTGAGCGAGCAGCCCTCAGGGGAGCCCAGCATCACCCAGCAGTTCGAGCAGGCCAAGAAAGACCTCCACGCCGCGTTTTCCAACTCGTTCGACACGCCCCAGGTCATGCTAGTCATCGCGAGCATAATCAAGGACGCCAACATCCACATCAAGACCGCCAAGGACCAGGTGGACCTGGCCACCATCGAGGCCATCGCACGGTGGGTTACCAAGATCGTGGGGATCCTGGGCTTGGACGAGAACGCATCTCCGCCATATGACGGCCTAGGCTGGGCGTCTGCCAAGGTTGCCGCGGACCAGGACCCCGCCGAGGCCGTGGAGCCTTACGTCTCCGTTCTCACGGGCGTCACCTCTGCCGTCAAAGGTCTTAACCTCGAGTCCGAGCCCATCAACGCCCTTCTCCAGAGGGACCCCACGGCCGAGTTCCAGACGCTAGTGGACGGCGGCGTCAGGGACGTGGAGCAGCTCGCCCTGCCGTACCTGCGCACCGTGTCCTCCCTCCGCGACGAGCTCCGCAAGGTCGCCCCCTCCGCCGCCGCGGACGCGAAGAAGCAGATCCTCGCGCTGACGGACCGCATCCGCGACGTGGACCTCACGAACCTGGGCGTCTACCTCGACGACCGCCCGGACAACCTCCCCTCGCTGATCAAGTTCATCCCCGCCGCGGAGCTCATCGCCGCCAGGGAGGAGAAGGCCGCGCGGGAGGCGGAGAAGGCGGCCGCGAAGGAGGAGGCCAGGAGGGCGCGCGAGAAGGCGGAGGAGGAGAGGATCGCCAAGGCGAAGGTGGACCCCAGGGACATGTTCCGGTCGGATGAGAGGTTCTCGGCCTGGGACGAGGCCGGCCTCCCGACGAAGCTGAAGGACGGCGGGGACGTGCCGAAGAGCATGATGAAGAAGCTGGTGAAGGAGCACCAGAGGCAGACGAAGGCTTTCAAGGAGGTCACGGGAGGGAAATAAGTTAGGGCGGGCCGGGTGTGGGGAGTTTAGGTAGATGAGATCTGAGGTTCAATTGGGATTTGATTTTACTCTGTCTTCAAAGCATTTCAACATCCCGCGAAACTTGTTCATTGCTACGCTGAGGGGGGAAAGAGGAGAGATGATGGATAGAAAGTATGTATTCAAAAAAACAATGTTTCAAAACTAAACTAAACGGAGTTCATGCAACACGCAGCTCTACTTTTTAGGATTTGTATAATATAAGTTTCCCTGTTCCCTTCCATTTCGAACGCCTCTTCCATCTTCCCTTCCATGTCTACCCCAAGCCTCGTCCCCCTACCTCTTTCTGTTTTCTCTTCGTTCTTTGTATAATAGCACGCACATTCCCGCCCCCTCCCCAAGCACTCCATCCAGGTCGGCACCGCCCGTCTAGCCAACCCACTTCCTCACACTCTTGAACATGCGGACCCAGGGCCCGAACTCGCCCCACGCGTCCACCTGCTCCTGCGGGACCCAGCTGGCCGCGTCCGCCAGCGCGTTCCTCTCCGGGTGCGGCATCAGGGCCAGCACCCTGCCGTCCCTGCTCCTCACGCCCGAGATGCCGTTGGGGCTGCCGTTCGGGTTGAAGGGGTAGTTGCCCGCCTGCGCGACGGCCAGCCTGTTGTCGACGTACCGGATGGGGATCAGACCGTCGCGCTCCATCGCCTCGAGGTCGCCAGGCGAGTCGAATGCCGCGCGACCCTCGCCGTGGGAGATGACCATCGGGAGCGAGGACCCGCTCATGCCATCAAGGAACACGGACGGCGCGCCCGACTTCCCGACCTCGTCCTGGATCGCGACCATGCTGAAGCGGCCCTCGAACTGGCGGCTCGCGTTGTAGGTGAACCTGGGCCAGTTCTGCGCGCCGGGGATGAGCCCCTTCAACCGCGTAATCATCTGGCAACCGTTGCATACGCCGAGACTGAAGGTGTCGGGCCTGTTGAAGAAGGCCTCGAACTCGGTCCGCGCGTGGGTGTTCTCGAGGATGGACTGAGCCCAGCCGACACCCGCGCCGAAAACGTCTCCGTAGGAGAAGCCGCCGCCGGCCGCGAGACCCACGAAGTCGCTGAGCGAGCGCCCGGCGAGGATATCCGTCATGTGCACGTCCACGGGCTCGAAGCCCGCAGCCTTGAAGGCGAAGGCCATCTCGGCGTGACTGTTGACACCGATTTCACGTAGGATGGCCACCCTGGGGGTCTTCTTGATGAGGCTGCCGAGGGAGGCCGACAGGGGCAGGATGTTCTCGGCCGGAGAGAAGGTGAGGTTGAAAGAAAGACCCGGGTCCTCGTTGTCGGAGATGGTCGCGTACTCGCTGTCGGCGCTCTCGTGGTTATCACGCTCCCGCTGCATGGCGTACGAAGTCTTGGCCCACGCAGCCTGCATCTGAGCACGATCAAGGGTTGCAACGTTGGTAGACTGATAACGCATGGTTAGGGTCTGCTGCGACTTGGGCTTAACAACACCGATAGTTCGGATGAGTCCGGCCGGTGGTCCGCAGGTAGCGAAGCATCTCTTGAAGTTGATCTCGTCGGACTTCTTGACCTGGAAGACACCTCCCAACTCTTCGTTGAAGAGTGTCTCCAGCACGTCGGAAACGGAACCAGACTTCGAGATCTCATCCAGCATGAGGTCGACGCCGCATCGGCCGGCGAACATCATCTCCGCAATCGTGGTCAGAAGACCACCATCAGAGCGGTCGTGATACGCAAGGACGACGCCGCTCTTATGTAGCTGCGAGATCGCATCGAAGTAATCGGCGATGAGGTCCACGTTACGGACGTCAGGGCACTCGTCTCCAACTTGACCAAGCGACTGAGCGAGAGCCGAGCCGCCCAGAGCCTTCCGGCCTTCTGCAAGGTCGACAAACATAAGAAGGGTCTCTCCAACATCCTCGATCCGGCGAAGCTGCGGCGTCCACGTCCTCCTTACGTCCTCCACCACGGACACGGCGGTGATGACAACCGACATCGGCGCCGTAACACTCTTGGTAGCTCCAGATTCACGATCCGTCCAGGAGGCCTTCATCGATGTCGAGTCCTTCCCAACAGGAATCGAGATCCCCAGCTTGGGGCACAGCTCCATACCAATAGCTTGTACCGCCTCGTAGAGACCCGCTCCTTCACCTGGATGGTTGACAGCCGCCATCCAGTTGGCGGAGAGCTTGACCCTCTCCAAACCAGAGATGATGTCCGCGGCCGCGATATTGGTCAAGCTCTCGGCAACAGCCATGCGCGCTGAGGCGGCGGGCGAGATAAGCGCAAGAGGAGGGCGCTCGCCCATGGCCATAGCCTCTCCGGTGCGGGACTTGGATCCCAAGTTGAAGCCCGTCGCCGTTACTGCACAATCCGCCACTGGAGTCTGCCATGGGCCGACCATCTGATCACGAACAGACAGTCCACCGACGGTCCTGTCGCCAATGGTAATAAGGAAAGATTTGGATCCTACTGACGGAACCGTGAGAACACGGTGCGCAGCCGCGGCAATAAGGTCGGCATCTCCCAGTCCCGACTCGCTGACCGCCTTGAGGCTAGCGACGGGATCGAACTTCGGGAGGGTGGGCTTCCTAGATTCGACCACACGGTCGAGCTTGCGACCGGGGGGGAAAAGAGCGGACATGGGCAGGTCGATGGGGCGAGGATGGTCGGCCGAGTCCCTATCGGTGAGGATGAGCTTGGGCACGCCATCGACGTCGGTCTTAAGCACAGTTCCAACATCCGAGAAGGGGCACCTCTCACGCCCTAGAAGCAAGAGTTAGTCACAGGTTTTGTACTGGAAGGGTAGCGCATTGGTGGGATGTGGATGGGGTTTTCCTTACTGCAGATGCTGACGAATCGGTTCAAGTGATCCTTGTTGACAAGAACGACGTATCTCTCCTGGGCCTCGTTGCACCATATCTGCAGCGGGCTTAGACTGTTGTCTGCGCTGTGAACCTGGCGAATTTCAAACACACCCCCATACCCTGCATCTTTGACGATCTCCGGCAGTGCATTGGACAGTCCACCGGCGCCAACATCATGGATCATGGCAATAGGGTTCTCAGATCCAAGACCGGCGCAGGTGTCAATGACCATCTGGCACCTCCGCTCCATCTCGGGGTTGCCTCTCTGGACACTGGCAAAGTCCAGCTCGGCCGTTTCCTCGGCCGACGACGAGCTCGACGCAGCACCTCCACCCAGTCCGATGAGCATTGCCGGCCCACCCAGAACCAGGGCATGCGCCCCTTCGAGCACGTCCTTCTCATCCTTGAGGGCATTTTGAGGTCGTACAGTTCCAACACCTCCGGCAATCATGATGGGCTTGTGGTACCCACGCCACTCAGGCGCGTCGGCTGAGCCCACGTTGGTAAGGAGGGTTCGGAAGCAGCCGGCGAGACAAGGCCGGCCGAACTCGTTGTTGAATCTCGCGCTGCCTATCGGCGCTTCCAGCATGATTTCCATGCTGCTAGCAAAGTGGTTTGGCTTGCCGACGTTGACATCCCAGGGGGCCGCGTTGTCGGGAATGTTCAAGTCGGACACAAAGAACCCACTCATGCCAGCCTTCGGTTTCGAACCCCTGCCGACAGCACCTTCATCGCGAATCTCACCGCCGGAGCCAGTAGCGGCTCCAGGGAAGGGGGAGATGGCCGTGGGGTGGTTGTGGGTCTCAACCTTGACGAGAACATGGACGGTCTCATCGGTAAGTTTCCAGATGCCGGTGGAGTAGTCGGGGCCCCACACGGCGCCTTTCTCTCCTTGAATGACAGCAGCATTATCGCTGTAAGCCGAGACGGTGAAGTCGGGCGATTTGGTGTGGGTGTTCTTGATCATCTGGAAGAGGCTGTGCGGCATCTTGACATTATCAATGGTCCAGTTGGCATTGAACTGCTTGTGTCGGCAGTGCTCGGAGTTAACCTGAGCAAACATGAACAGCTCAACATCATTCGGGGACCGCTTGAGCTCGGTGAAGGCGTTGACGAGATACTCAATCTCGGATTCATCGAGGGACAGCCCATGCTTCTTGTTGTAGGCCTTGAGAACATCGATTGGGCTGGATTCCTGGTTGAAGATATCAACCACTTCCAATGGCAGGGGTTTGCCGTCCGTGAACATGGTTGCCAGGTCAGGGGGGGAGAGCGAGATGGTCTCCGTCATGCGGTCGTAGATGGCATCCCTGAAGGGGAGTTCAGCGCCGTCGTCAAACGGCCCGTCAAAAGTTACGGTGACGGCGCGCCCTCGCTCAATCCTCTCGAGCTGGTCCTTGAGACCACACACGTGAGTGATGGTGGTCCCCTTTGAGCTCCATGGCGAGATGTTTCGCGGTGTGATGTAGTACGTTTTAGTGCACTCATCGTTCGGGGGAAGTTGGGCACTGGTCTGCTCCGGAAGTGCAAGCCATTTGGACAGCTTTCCCCGTACGACAGCCTCGTCACCGGAGATGAGGTGAGCGTAGTAGATCCATATGGCCCGGATGGATGATACGCGGCTTGACTCATCCTTGTTGACGCGGATCTTGAGCTCATCCGCCTCAATCTGGGTGTAGGCGTCGCCCCCGAGCAGGGTAAGGTGTCCCATGGCGAGTCGGTATTCTGCCACTTATTGTGGGAAATAAATTGATTTGCGATGAATAAGGTCTCAAAATCCTGGGATAGGATGAGTCCTCATCCAAAGATTGGGGATTCTTCGAGATGTGGATTTTGGATGGGTACTCATCCGATCTCGCGGGGTTGAGTCTTATCGATAAGCGGTGGCAGAAATTTTTCTAAGCGACCGCCGGCAGAAAGCACTACCCCGGTTGCTGAATATAGCAGATATATAGGTAAATATATTTCGCATTATCGAACACTTCCATGCCTTTAAGCAGTGGGGTGATATTTATTGAGATACATGCCAAGCCATATCAGTACTCCCACCTCATCATTCGTAGACGGGAGGGAGGAAATATTGGTTGCCCTGCATGTTGTGGGTGTCCTTGCACCACTACAACCTTCGGTGCGATGCCATTAAAGGGGTAAGCCAATGTGCAGACATGTAGGCGCGAGGGAGATATCTGAAGTACGAGCGTCTTCTCAGGAGCTTCTTAGACCACCCGGTCCACGGTATGGAGGGGTAGATGGATAGCGTAGCCAAGGAGTGGTCCTTGGTAACAAAGAGCGGCGGGTTACAAAAGGCGAAACCAAACCTCCTGTATCTGAGATCACGTTCCACGGAACAAGATGGCACTGCTGTGCCTGCATGAGGTTGTGCAACGCGGTGAGGCTTGTCAGTTGTGACGAGCATCACAGCGTTCGTATCTTAAATTTGGATTCACTCGGCCATGATGTGTGATAACGGACATGAGAGGGCAAATCGGACTCGTCAAGCCCGCGCGGAGTTCCGGTAAGAAAAAGTACTTGTACTTTTCACTCGTACTCGTAATCAATCCACCATGATCCATGTCGCTTGCTTGTCCTCGTACTCGTGAATCTCACAAGAAATTGCCTATTACTCTCCCTAAGGCTCTTGCGCGTCTCTCAGCCACACTTGGGGTTTCGATTCCAGTATTAGTCGCTACCTAGAAGAAGGCAGCAGCAAAAGATGGGGCTGGAGTGGTTTGTCCTGGTGATTTGCCGTGTAAAAGTCCAAGCGGCGTGTCAGGACTTGACGGATACATGTAAGCTTGTGGTGTCAATTTGTTCTCCAGAGCCCATACTTGATTACTCGTGGTGATGCACTTCTCACAACATTGAAGCATGGATGGGGCAGGCGACACGAGGGTAGAAAAATGGAATGCAGGTCCGCGCACATTGCTCCGTATTAGGTGGGTCACAACTCGAATAATACATGTACTAGTACTCAAAGGTATGTGTTTGTCCGGAGTACTCGTAATCGCCGTCACCTCCATATAAGTATTGAATCTTCAAGTGGCCTCCCCCTCGACGTAAACTCAGCAATCCGCCTCGAACTTTGTACTATCAAAATATCTGCGGCTCAACCCGGTCGGTAGACACGGACCCATTGCTCCTTCTTGTTTGTGTTGGTAACCACGATTGATTCGGGAGGGATTGCTAGTTACTTAGCATTACACCATGGGTTGGTGGAGAGACCATCGAAGATCGACGTGGGGGCGACGTCATGAACACAGACCCCCAGCAAGAAAACGAGAAACCCCGTATCCATTGCTTGGCAAAATAATAATAGACCTAATAATACGATGCGGCCACATGAGAGAAAAAAGCCAAGCAAATTAGCCTTGTTGTCAAAGACCTCGGCCGTTTGGCTCGTCATGTAGCTGCTCGTAATTACAACATGACTAGTCCTTACTCGTACGTCCATGTACCGACAAGGTACCACGGCCGCCTGTGGTGGTACCAGGCGAAACCAGCCAATCTTACAGCACCACCTTTCCCAGTCGAGTTCGAGCCAGCCAACAGCCCATGAGGATGTGCCGTTTGGTGCCAAGAATTGCGTGTTGCTGCCTGAGGAGACAGCGCACGGGACATCGTTGGCAGATGTTGGTCCTTATTCTAGAAAACCTGAATACGAGATTGCCCGCAGCCATGATCAGCGCTGTTGGGCCAGGACGAGAGTGATGAGCTCCGGATTCCGGTTTTCGAGCTGCTCCTCGTAGTAGTTTTCTTTCTCGTCCTCGCCGAGTTGCGCAGGATGTGGCGAAGACAACAAACACATCGTCAAATGTCCCCTCTTTGAAGTAGCGCTTGCTGTTGTGTCCACATTCATTCTCCTTATTTCCCCCTCTTCTCTACAAGCACTTGAATGGAGTCTCTCCCGATCACGATAAAATTTCCTCCGAGCCAGCGCCCGGCTTACATGGCACCATCCATCTGACTACGACCCAAGGCGGGCCACGTTCCCCACGCATATCCCAATCTGGGATGCGCCGTTAAAATACCACTCTTTAATCCACGACATTTCATAATTCATAATTCACAACCTATAGTCAATACTCACACTTCCGTCGTCGTCGTCGTCGTCGTCGAATAACGAGTCTTACTCGTATGAACCTACTAGAAGAACAATATTTGATGAGAGCTCTTTGACCCTCACTTCACAACAAGTATCAATCAACTTGACAACAGTTGCGTCATCCTTGGACTATCTCGACCTGTGGTATTTCGACGAGACAAGAAGTAGGTACAAACGAACATCCATATTTGTCGCTGGGGAGACATCTTCACACGGCAGCAACATAATATTGAGCTCCATAATAAAGCCCCGAACCGGCGACGTGCTAGTCGCACAAGCCGACGCTGATTGGCCAATCTTGTCTTGGGCAACCCTGTCAGGCACTCGGGCCACTTCATTCCAATGCAGAAAGGGAAATTATCCCATCCGTGTCAGTACGAGTACGAGCTCAGGTACTTGTAAGTCCACTTCCACATCAGACTAAAAGAGGAACCCGCGTGCGTTCCTTCATTTTATCCAGACCCTGGTCGTCGTAAGAACGATTGGGTCTTGGCTCTTCGACCCGAGTGGCTTGCGCTCCACCGAATATCTCGTACCCGGACTGTACCCACAAGCACTCCTCAATGTCAATGTCCTTCCCGTCTTAGTCCCGTCCCTTCTGCATCTCTTTGCATCTTTCTTCACCGCGACAAGCATCCCCGCGATGCCATCATCACCAGCGTCCGTTCCGCGGCGTGGCTGATGCAAGGCGCGTTCGACCACCCGAAGCCTCGAACCTTGGCGGCTTATCTATCCGAATGCGAAAGACGAAACCGCGAAGCCGGACTGGAAGCGAACTCGCAAAGCTGCTGCTGCGCCTGGACTGATCCCGATAGACTCGGCCACCTCGGTATAGCGTCAAACGGCGGAAGAAGAAGCGTGCGACCCTGGAGCATCGCGACAGACATGGACTCTCCGAAACCATACCGATATTTCCATCTCAAGAGCTTTCTCCCTCAATGCCAGCCGACCCGTCGCCGCCATACCACCACATCGTCATTCGCTTCATCTGCTTAGATCATTTCTCAAGGACTCCGATTCTTCAGCTAATACCGCAAACGTAAAGCTTAATACCAACCCTACCAGCCGCAGCGGGCGACTCGCCTCGCTGCCGTCCCTTACCATGACCGAACCAACGGGGGATCCTTCACTCACTCAGGATCCCGAACTGGTGACCAACTCAAACGATCTTTCACACCAAGATAAACTCACCACACTCATTTTAACAGAGGTAGTATCCTCGTCGCCCAAGAGGCGACAAGCCGACGACTCGTTGAATTCACTCGTTACACAAGTCGTCCAAACCGTATCACTCATTCACTATGTCAACGCCGACGGCACCCCCAGGACGGTATCCACGGTGTACTCGAACCCTCAGACCGTTCTAGTCGATCCCGTGAGCGGCAATATCGTTCGACCAGCGAACAACGAATCCCCCGATGCCTCCGGGGCCCTAGAATCACCGGCCTCGTCCACCGAGACTGTCGAATCTTCAGCACCATCCACCTCCGCTCGTCTTCCCGAAACCTCGAAGGCCCCCGAATCTTCAGCACCATCCACCTCCGTCCGTGGCCCCGAACCCTCGGAGGCCCCTGACACCTCAGCTCCAGAGGCTCCTGGAACTCCAAAGGCTCCTAGTGCTTCAGGGGCTCCTGGTACTTCAAAGACCTCAGAGACAGCTGACGTTCCTGGGATTACTGTGGTTCCGGGGTTGCCAGCGCCGGTGCCTTCTCCTACCGACATTCCCAGCTATGTCGACGTACCACCTATTATCGAATCAGTCCTGCCCGATGTGTCGGACCTGGTCCCGACTCTGTCTATCGTTCCCACAACCTATCTTCCCGAACCATCGTACATCGAACTTCCTCCATCCGATGACGCCCAGCCTGCTGCTCTACCTCCAACCTCATCCGAGCTGTCATCCGCCTTTCCAACACTCCGCCCTTCACCCGTTATTCCCGGTTAGTTGCCTTGAGAGATCGGGATGCACTGGCGCTCTGTACTAATTAAAACCTCGCAGGTTACTATAACACCACCCATTATAGCAACACCGCTACAGTCAAAGCAAAGGTAGCCTCCACGACCCTCTCGTCGTATTTATCGTCGGCATCCACCACCAGGACTACGTCAAGGCGGCCCGTTATTACCGTAACTGGGGATTACACCGGCGGTAGCGGCGGCGGCAGCGGTGGCGGAGGCGTAGGAGAACCGGAATCTAACAGCGCATCTTCCGATGGGGACAATGGCTCTACACCGACGGGCACCGTGGTCGGGAGCGTGGTCGGGAGTATTGCGGGTGCGGCACTGCTGGTTTTCCTAATCATGGCGCTACTCCGATGGAGGAAGCGGAGATCGGGCCAGCTGCGCCTGGAAGACGGACCGGATACGGGCAGCCGGGGGCTTGGGGCGGCCGGTGGCGCCAATGGAGGAAGGGACGGAGGTGGTGGGATGACCCACCGGTCACTCGGCTTCGCTGCCCCGGCCATCCTGGCGAGCATGTCGTCATATAACAGCAACCGATCAGGTTCCGGCGGATCCCCGTCGGGGGAGCAGGGCTTCTACCGCGTGTCCGGGAAGAAACTCCCCCCGGTCATCCAGTACGGAGGCGACGGCTTCACGGACCCCCGCGGGAGCACGATAAGCGGCGCGTCGTCGGAATACCCCGAATCTCACCTACTCGACGCGCAGGACGGCGCCGCCCCCGCGAGACTCGCTCTCGGACAGCCAATGCGGCCCATCAGCGGGGTACCGGTGTTCCGATCGAGTCCGGCCCGGACGCCCGTCGCGGAGACGAATCCGTTCGCGGACCCCCACGAAGTTGTGCAGCCGCCGACGCCGCCGAGGACGGTGAATCCCGACGCGATCGGTCGGTCCTTGACCTCGCAGGACATGTCCCGGGGTTCTTCTAGGTTCACGGAGGACTTCTCAGCCCGATAGGGTGGGACGAACCGCTGCGGGCAGCTTGGTGTGGCGGGGGGGAGCATCCCTTGTTCGTTGAGCGCACCCACACCATATTGTTGCACGACATAACCCGGGTGGATTTTTCTTCTCTCATTTTCCTTGGGGTTCATGCTAGTCATCTGAACGGCAAGCACGTAACATCTACTTCGCGCCTGGGCGTTCTTACTCTCTGTTAGGTTCGGGCCTCGGCACATACCCGTGGCTTGACCGACTGAGCACATGATGCTCTCAGTCCATACCACATTTTAGCATTCTATGGTGTACATATTATATAGCGATATAGGCTACTGATATCGCATTTCTTGTCATCTTTCTTTCTTTTGATATTCCAACAGTTTTAGGGCGGAGGAGGAGAAGAACGAGGAGGCGGAGGAGGAAGAAGTGGTGGGTCCGAATCCTTGAGGGGGAGAAGACCCTAGACACACATGGAATAAAGTCAGGATAAATAGAAGGTCGACGGTGAGCACAACCTGGACGGTTGTACATAGCTTCATACACGAGATCCTCCCACCTTTTTTTTTTTTTGGCTTGCGTGTCGTGCTCCATCCCGCCTCCACTCCGTCGATTTGGAGCCTGCTGAAGTCGTCAGCCTTTTGGCGGGGACGTCATCCGAGGATCAGACAGACCTGATCGACCGGAGTCGAAGTCCGGAATTCAAGCAGGCTTATTTAAGGGTCTTACTTTCGTCGTCTTATTCATGGAAGGACTTACAAACGGTGAAATATCTGGAAGGGATATGACGGTTGAGTGTGCGGGTAGAGTGGAGATTGTGGGTTGATGATCTCCTCGATCTTATGCCCCTAGAGGAACACCACCCTTACCATACCTCATGTGTCCGGGGGCTGGGTGTTAGAGGGGTTTTTTTTTTTCATCTTTGACTGTGTTGTATAAACCCACAAGCAGGGCAGGTGGCAAAGAGGATTACTGGGGGAGCCGGGGTTCATCGAGACCGAGGGGGTCCGGATTCGGTCACTTAGACGGAGACGACAGAAGACGGGGCGGGATGAGCAGTGGGACGCAATGAACATGTTCGGGTTCGATCCCCCAGCGAGCTCGGAGTGCAAGCCTCGGACTCGGCTCCTTTGGACATTTTGGAGATAACACCAAAAGAAGCATTTGATATCCGACTGGCATCGGGATTTGACAAAAACCCGATTTACGGTCGTGTTATTACACAGTTCACCCTGTCGCCCTAAAAAAAAACAGCCTCCCGAGGCTTCCAAGACAAAACAAAGGGACCCCTACGGCAAGGGTCTTATGTCTTGATTATGAATCATCAGGCTGGATCTGTGCTATTACCAATCCGAGAGAGAGACAGAGGAAAAAAAAAGTCGTCGCGGCCGTCGTCCCCGGAGGGGTGGTTTTGAGACGCACATGAAACAAAGTGTTGGCGGGTATGTAGAAATCCAGTGTTTAGCTCGAAATTTCACCGTCTTGTACATATTGTTTCGTCCGTACTTTCGGGTGAAGGAGGAGGGGCTCATGCTCCCCCCCCCCTCCCCTTGAGATTCCGGGCGCCAGGAGGATGGGAATGACAAATAGTGACCGCGCGAGCGGGGGGCGCCGTTCTTCTCTCGCCTTGAATTCCCTTCGTAGTCGTCACCGGGCGTCTAAGTAGAGGTATTGAATGACACCATCAGCAATGGGCGCTCTTGCCAGCAGAGTTGTGCCCCGAGACACCGGCGCTCCCCATACTAAGTCGAACTAAGTAAGGATAGCCTAGAAAGTGCTAGCTAATACTTCTTCTGCAAAGCAGATAGTAATTCTCAAGAATACATATCGAGGCCATTTAGTTATTACTCGGTTAGATGGGGGTGGGTGGGTATGCGCTTAGACGACACACGAAACAGGGTGCTTCCGTTTACCCTTCGTCCGTTATTCGAAGAAACGGGTTTAGAAAAGGAAAGATCACCCAGAGGTCTAGGTCGAGCGGGCTTGAGAGAAGAAGAAAAAGTCCGATCTCGGTATCATCATCTTCCGAAGATGCGAGCGACGTGAATGTGGGCAGCACGTATTACGCTTTGAGGGTTGAAAAAAGGGGAAGAGAGCCTTGCGGATTCTACAAGATGCATACCCCAGTCTCGAGGCGTGAATGGAAGCGGCGGAACTCCGCGCATGATGCATGATTTGGACGATGTGGGATGTGTGGGATGTGTGTTAGTGATGGCGGTGGACATGTGCAGAAATTCCTCCGCACATGCGTGTTAGTCAAGGCGATGGGGTCTCCACCATGGACGACAAACCGCACGGGGGATAAGGGAGAGACTACGTAGAGCAAACAGCAGGCAATCCGTTGGTTCTTGAGCCCGTAGCGGAGACATGCCGTGCGGTCTAGACTGTTCTGTCCCAGTCCTCCAGATTCTCCGATTTGTACGCGCGGACTGATAACTGCATGTAGACTTGCATAGTGCGGCGTCGCGCACGGAAGATGACGTCGCATTCGATGCCTCTCAAACCTTGGGATGTTTTGGGAGTCGCCGTCTTGGAGTCGAAACATCTGAAGCGGGATGACGCCCTTTTATTTTGAGTTTTTGGATTGTAGTTAGTGGGTGTCTGGATGGAGATGGGGTGAACGGCCCTGGACCAACAGCAACATTACTATATTACATGTATACATACCTCCCAAGACGTCCTTGTTACCACCTTTGAGCCTTCCCCCTCTTTCGAGATTCAGAACCGATGAACATACACGTACGGGAGAGGAAGCGGATTTGCATCGTACGAACCGGGGTTTGGGCCCTTCATGCTGATTACGAATGCCATTATCCCCGCCCTGATCGCCCGCCTGTGATAAAAAAGGAGGTAAATCTACAGTCCCGCCGGAGCGGTCAGTGTCGGAGGCAGCCCGCGCAACCCCCGGCACTGACGAGTACGTGCCTGGGATCCTGCTATTCTTACTCGTACGGAGATTTTTATCATCCCTAAACCGACTAGGCTACTTCTTCAGGGGTGGGTGGGCGTTCGAACTTTCGAACTTCTGGTGTGGTCTCGCCGTTCTGCATGCAAGGAACACACGTGTGGCACATGGTTTGAAACTAGTGCGCAATATGACGCTATCCGGCCAACGGCGTCCCGGGTCAGTTAAACTCTCCGCTTCCCCGTCCTCCGTTTTTTTTTCACACCTGGACCTGAGGGGACTACATGTAGTACATGTTGTCATTATGGACGCCTCCCCGTCATATGTAGTACAGGAACGCGTATAATTACGAATAGCATCTCGCAAATAACTACCCTTATCCTTCCCCGTCGAGTCGAAGGGTGACGATGGTGGGTGGGCGCCGGACATGGGGAAGTGAAAGAGCAAGCGCTGACGCATCTCGGTAGTACTTTTGACCTTGGCGTGGGCTGGGCTTTTTTAACACCCGGACCCCGCGCCAAGTCCCCGCCTTGATGTTGATGGGGACTTGTGACAGGACCCCTCCTTCCCCAGGAAGGAGGCGAAATGCAAATCCGTTTCTGCTTTAATCGCATCGACGCAGTACTTGTATTAGCCCCCAACCCAGAGCTAGAACGAGCTCCGATTGGACAGATCGGCTGCGAGGTTCAGGTTCGGGTTCAGATTCAGGCCCGCCGCCACCCCCGGACTAGTATAGACCTCATGGAGCGTTTTACGGCCCCGAGAACGGCCGAGAACACGTCCAAACTCTAATCCAGCCCTGGGAGCTAAACGGTAGGTGCTTACTTGGTACAAGTACAAGTACTCACTCAGGGATGGCCTGGGCGAAATGTGTCAGTCCGGGGAGGTGGACCTTCTGCTATAGTTAGACTAGAACTTCATAATAGTACCATGCTTGGACCCCGAGTTTGAGATCATCCCCCCAACATGAGCATGGCCGGATGCTTCGGAGTTGGAAGAGTCGAGCATATAGATCTCTCACATAAGACATGACATGCTCTTGATGTGTTGAAGCTGGTATGAGAGAGACACTACTCGTATTAGGGTCCTCACGTAAGAAGCCCCCTATTATGCAATATGTAGTGTACTAGTACTCGTTCCTGTTCGCCTCCATTGAACCTATGCCCGTCAGCGCCGCGGCATTGTATCAGGTTCTCCCCGTAATCCATTGTACCGTTGTCCTGGCCGCCCGTTTTTGGCAAAGACTGTCATTCACCGTCCCGCGTCCGTCATGAGCCATCGAAACACGAAACCCTGTCGCTTCCGATTCTGTCACTATGCCCGCCCTTTTTTTGCTCCTGGCTACTGCCGAGATTCACGTCGATTTTGGGGATTGCCTCTACCTTATTTTTTTCTCCCTTTTATCATCGCCACTTGCCTCATCCTTGAGAAGAAAGAAGAAGAGGAGGGAGAAGGATCAATCGGCTCAAGCGTTGTACCTTCTTTCCTGTCAGCCACCACCCTCACCAATAGACATCCGGCCTGGACGGCCCTACCGACTTTGGCGCCATCTCCTTTAAATATAGCGGCCCCTCAGCACTGCCCCCCCCCCAGGCTCCAACAAATCATGGGGAACCGCTGAAACCAGAAATAGGTGCCCCTGTTTGTTAATAATAGCGCCGGCACCCACCCAACACCCACCAGTTTCGGATCGACCTCGAACACAGCTCCCCTCTTTACCCCAACTCTCTCCCCCAGACTAGACCACCCGCAACTACCGGCCATAGTATCTTTTAATAATTCACCCCGTCACGACGAACGAACCTCTCCCCCGACTCAGCTGCCGTTGCTGTCCGAAATCGACGACTACTCTTTCCGCTCCTCCGACTTGTCCGCCTTTGATACCACGCCATTATCGATAAACGGTCTTGTTTCCTTCGCCTCACGCAGCCTTGGGCCTGCCACCATGGACCACATGGGCTTCCAGATGCCCGCGATGGGCCGCCCCCCGTTGCTGAACCGTCCTCCTCAGATATTTGGCCAATACTCCCACGATGGAATGCCCCTAGCGCACTTGCCGCCTGAGCTCGCTGCCCAGATGTTCCCCGATCACGCCACTCTGCTCGACGATGCCAACGAGGCCAAGAGGAGAAGGATTGCGAGGGTACGTAACCCATGAGCAATACCCGCCTAGACTCCGGTCGCTGCGTTGCGACTGCGAGTCCTTGTACTGAACTTGTAGTTGCATACACCGTACTGGTACTGACGTGAATGTGGTGCTGTGTTCTAGGCTTGCGATATGTGTAGGAAGAAGAAGATCAAGTGTGATGGCAAACTTCCTGCCTGCACCCATTGCATAAACTACAAGACAGAGTGCATTTTCACGCAGGTAGAGAAGAAGAGGAGCCCGCCCAAAGGGTACGTTTATACACAAACTCCGCGCGAGCCGGTTTGCTTTTGCGGCCCCGGGGGGTTGACCGACCTCATGCCTCATGGAGGAGACGTAGTATTGTAGTATGGTTCGGGCTAACAACCCCGCAGGGCGAAATACATCGAGGGCCTCGAGAACCGCCTGGGCCGGATGGAAAGCCTGCTCAGGCTCTCTGGGCTCCTTGACGACGACGACGGCGCGACCGACTTGGGGATACTCGAGAAGCGGCTCGCCGAGAAGGCTCAGCAGAAGAGGGCTTCTCAGGCCCCTTCGAATCCCACATCCCCCTCTCAGGCAACGTCCGGCAAGGATGGTGTTCCATCACCACAGAGCTCCTTGACCTCTCCTTCGCCGCCCAAGGATGGTGATAAGCGAAGCTCTGTTGCCCCCGACGATCCCGAAGAGCCGGAGGCGGAGGTGGAGGCTCTATCAGAGATGATGTGCTCTCTTGTAACCAACAACAGCGGCGAGACCAGATATATCGGTAAGCTTCACGCCGTGGTCATTATTGGTGTTCGGACAATTAGGAGAGACGGGCACTGACAGTTTGTCCCTTCCGTACCTTTAGGCTCCTCGTCTGGTTTCTCCATCTTCTCCCCCAAGGGTATCCAATGGGTGAATGAGAAGACCGGAGACACGTCTTTCCAGGAGATGATTTCGGACGTGTCACTTGACGACCACAAGTGGACGAACTGGAAGCCGGAGATATTTAGCGACCTCTTCCAGCGCCCGGTATTCCGCGCACTTCCCACGAAGCCCGAGGCGTTGTCGCTCCTCAACGACTACTTCGAGAACTTCAACTGCATGTTTCCACTATTCCACCGGCCCACCTTCATGCACCTAGTGGAGAGGCAGTACTCGGACAACCCGTACCAAGGCGCGGGGTGGTGGGCGAGTCTGAACATTGTCTTCGCGATAGCGCATCGCCTTCGCGTCATGAGCAACCTTGTTCCACAGGAGGAAGACGCCAAGTCGTGGGGGTATCTGAAGAATGCCATGGGCGTCTTCTCCGAGCTTGTCATGCGCACCAATGACCTCCTCAGCGTTCAAGCCCTACTCGGGATGGCCGCCTTCATGCAGGGCACCCCTAACCCTCAACCCTCAACCCTGCTTATCGCCACGGCCATCCGGCTGTCGCACAGCATTGGCTTGCACAAGAGGGGGACTAATTTCAACCTCAACCCTATCGAGATTGAGCAGCGCAAGCGAGTGTTCTGGATTGCGTACATTCTGGACAAGGATCTGTGCATCCGCTCCGGCCGACCACCTGCGCAAGACGACGAGGACATGAATGTGGAGCTCCCTAGCGCCGACCCTGAGGATGGTATCGGCAACATCCCCCTCGCCGACGGCCATGGGAAGATGAACCTCTTCAGAGTCATGTGCGAGTTTGCTTGCATCGAGAGCCGGGTGTATAAGCGGCTATACTCAACCAAAGCCACCAAGCAGTCCGCGGGCGAGCTCCTAAACACTATTGGCGAGCTCGATAAGGAGCTCGAAGACTGGAAGGATCAGATCCCGATCGACTTCCGACCCGAGCACGAGATCAAGGCGTCGCACACCCCGCTCATCCTGCACGTGGTTATGCTTCACTTTGCCTACTACAACTGTCTGACGACCATCCACCGCATGTCTGTTCACCACGGCTACTGGACGAGTCGGCTGTCCAATTTCGCCATCCAGGGCCTGAACTCGAGACCCTTGAACCCGAGGATCTTTTCTTCGGCCGCGCTTTGCACGGCGGCGGCGCGTGCTTCAATTTCGCTGCTGAAGTATATTCCTCAGGGTGATTTCAACTGTGTCTGGTAAGCGTCGACCTCATACGGGTTCCCCCCATAATAGGCTAGGAACGCCATTTGCTAATATGCTTCATAATTATAGGCTTATCCTCTACTTCCCCGTCACTTCCCTTGTCGCCCTCTTCGGAAACATTCTCCAGAACCCTCTAGATCCTAGAGCAAAGTCCGACACTAAATTGATGAACTTGGTCGTAAACTTCCTGTCCATGCTCGGCCAGGAAGCTGAGACTGGCGGTGTCCATCGCATGCTCGGCGTCTGCTCTGAGTTTGAGCGGATTGCGAGGAAGGTTATTGAGAAGGCGGAAAAGGAGCAGTCGTCGCGGCGGAAGCGTAAGGGCCCGGAAGGAACCTCGAGGCCTCTACCGGCGGCCATGGCGAGCCCACTCCAGACGCCGAGACCCACGACAACCCCGCCGGCCTACAGCCAGGCATCCCCGCGGTCGACGATAGAAACGGGAGACCAGGGCCCGTCGCCGAGGACTGTTACGATTGGCATCACTAGCGAATCGTCCCCAGCGCCCCCGCCATCTGCGGGATGGCCTCAAGAATTCAACATCCCGGACGATTTCTCGTTCAATGACATGCCGGGATTCATGCCGACCGATATGCAATCGCCGCCCATGAATATGGGCGTATCGTTCCAGCAGCCGCTCCTACCGCATGACCTGTACTCGATGCCGGTTTCGCTGGACTGGGAGTGGGCGGAGATGGCTAGAGCTGCGTATCCGACAGTGGAAAACGGCAACTTCGACGACGGCGGTGCCCCGATGGGATGATGGGATATGGGTCAGCACGACGAAGCGAGAACACTGAGCGAGATGTCTACAGTCTAACATCGGTAACGGGCAGGGTGACTTTGGTGTTTGAGGGGGCTGGGCTGGCTTGCGATGTATCAACATGAACTGGGTCTTTTTTTATTAGATGAGGGGCGTCGGAGGGTTGGTTTCGAACGACTGATGAGATTTATGGCGGCGAACTCTACTCGATTTATTCTCGTGCGCGAAATGTTGTCATTTGGTCTATTTCTGGCATGTGCTTTTTATATTGATAGATCTAACCTTCCTGTAAAGTGTATAGAAGAATTTCAGTTGTAACTTGCACTTCTTAGAGAGACACGAGTGAGCAATTAACTATCCCTTTGAAGTTTAAGACTTATTAGATATCTGAAAATTTGTGGGCCTGTTATTAGAGCTAGTAGTACTTTACGGTTGACCGACTCGTCAGGATATCTGCTGATATCACTCTCATCTGGGCACTCGTCAAGTTAATATCGTGCATCTCCTGTTTGCAGCATTCTTCGGCGATAAAGGTACTCGTACGAGTTTCTGGACACCAGGCACCAGGCGCTGACATCATGCGAGCTCGGGAACTTCGGAAGGAGTGGTAAGCAAAATCATCACGTGATAATACTGGGTGACTCCTTCCCCTGGTAGAAGCTCGGCTCATTAGCATAGCTCCCTTGGACATGACGATTTTTCCACCAGCACTACTTGTAGAGGGTGCGGCAAGGAGGCAAATACAGCCATCATTCCACTTTCTCCACACCCAATTCACGCCCTCAACAACCCCCCCCTTTCTCCTTTGTTACCGGGCTGTCCAAGGCCTGGTAATTCCAACCTACGACAACACAGCTCCATCCTCTAGACAACCCCCTCCGGCCGGACCCCCGACAGCAGCCCTCGTCGATTTAGCCGTCGTTTTCCGACCTCGCGCTTGCACCGCAATCGAGCCATTAATCACAAGGGGACCCTGAGCGGGCTACGCAGCCATGTCAAGACTTCTCCGGGCGGGCCATCTGGCTCGCCTCACGAAGGCTTCTGCGACCGGCGGGACGCCGGCGCTCTTCATAAGATCGCGCGCCCCGCTGGCGCTGACGAGGATACCGAGGAGCCGGATAGAGTGCGGCGCGGAGGCGGCGTGTAGGCGCGCGAGGTTCTACTCTACTGATAGGCCGACGCCGACACCGCCCGAGGGGGATAAGAAGCCCGGGTCCGAGAAAGAGAAGCACAAGGAGGGCGAGGCGAATAAGGTTGCACCGGGCGACAAGACCGAGGGGCAGGCACAGGGGAAGGAGGAGAGTGCGGCGGACGGGAAGACGAACGCGTCGGAGACGAAGGAGGGCGAGGAAGGGGAGAAGAAGAGGGAGCTTCCGGAGGGGTGGGTCTGGTTGACGGAGGAGGATAAGCAGCTCCTCGAGAAGGCGATCCAGCACATGCCCGGCAGCGCGACCGGGTTCCTCGGGACGCTTTCGAAGGACCTGTCCAAGTACGGCGCCCCCAAGGAGCTCATGGAGATGATCCGGGAGACGGCCAAGAAGGACCTCTCGCTCAAGGACGTCATGAAGTTCACCCGGCTCATACACAAGACCACCCTTACCATAATGAAGATGCAGATCAAGGAGAGCGAGGAGCGGGAACAGCGGCAGGCCGGCGGAGAGCAGGGCGAGGGAGGAAAGGACGGGAAGGACGGGAAGTCAGAGGGTCCGAAGACCGGGTTCCAGAGGAAGATTGGGCCTTTCTCCATCAGCGACTACGTCGTCATGGCCGCGGTCTGGCTCGTCATGTCACCCTTCCTAGACAAACTTCTCTTTGGCGACACCAAGGAGATCACGTGGCAGGAGCTGCAGCGCCTGTTCCTGGATAAGGGCCTCGTCGAGCGCTTTGTCGTCTACGAGGGCCGCGTCGAGGTCCAGCTGAACAAGGAGGCTGTCAAGGCGGTGTACCAGGGCTCCCAGACCGTGGACACCAACGTCCAGTACTTCTTCACCATCGGATCCGTCGACTCGTTCGAGAAGCGCCTGGACATGGCGCAGGACGACTTGGGCATCCCGGCGTCGGAGCGCATCCCCGTCAAGTATGGTACCAAGAGCCCCTGGCTGAACCTTGTTCTTGCCTTTGGTCCTACCCTCCTCCTCGTCGGTCTCCTGCTATACTCGACGAAGCAGATGGGCGCACGCGGCGGCAACCAGATGTTCGGGTTCGGCAAGAGCAAGGCTAAGCAGTTCAACCACGAGTCGGCTGTCAAGACCAAGTTCTCGGACGTTGCCGGGATGGACGAGGCCAAGGTGGAAATTATGGAGTTCGTCAGCTTCCTCAAGTCCCCCGAGAAGTTCCGGAGACTTGGTGCCAAGATCCCCCGCGGCGCCATCCTGGCGGGACCTCCCGGCACGGGTAAGACTCTCCTAGCCAAGGCGACGGCTGGCGAGTGTGACGTCCCGTTCTTCAGCGTGAGCGGCTCCGAGTTCGTGGAGATGTTTGTCGGCGTCGGTCCGTCGCGAGTGAGGGATCTCTTTGCGACGGCGCGTAAGAACACGCCTTGCATCATCTTCATCGACGAGATCGACGCCATCGGGCGGGCGCGCTCGAACTCCAAGGTCGGCGGCGGGAACGACGAGCGGGAGGCCACGCTGAACCAGATCCTTACGGAGATGGACGGCTTCAACACGACGGATCAGATCGTCGTGCTCGCGGGCACGAACCGAGCCGACGTCCTGGACAAGGCGCTCATGCGACCCGGGCGATTCGACAGGCACATCTTCATCGACAGGCCGACGCAGAAGGGCCGGGAGGCCATCTTCTTGGTCCACTTGAAGAAGATTGTCAGCAAGGAGGACAAGGAACACCTCGTCGGACGTCTTGCTACGCTCACGCCAGGGTTCTCTGGTGCCGATATCGCCCATGTCACGAACGAGGCGGCCCTTATCGGTAAGACACCTTTCTCTCTGATCCCCCAGGATTGTAGCGTATGATGGGGAAGGACGATTCGATGAACTAACAAGTATCTTTGTTCTAGCTGCGAGAAACAACGCCGAGTTTGTCGAGTTGACTCACTTTGAGCAAGCAATCGAGCGACACATCGGCGGTCTGGAGAGGAAGTCGCTGGTGCTCCGACCTGAGGAGAAGAGGACGGTAGCGTATCACGAGGCCGGACATGCCATCTGCGGGTGGTTCCTCAAGGACGCCGACCCGCTCCTCAAGGTGTCCATCATCCCCCGAGGACAGGGCGCTCTCGGCTACGCTCAGTACCTCCCGCAGGACGCGTACCTCATGTCGACGCGGCAGCTGATGGACCGCATGGCCATGACTCTCGGCGGGCGCGTATCGGAGGAGCTTCACTTCCCTACGGTGACGACGGGGGCGAGCGACGACTTCAAGAAGGTGACGAGCATGGCAACGCGGATGGTGACGCAGTGGGGCATGTCTGAGGCGCTGGGGCCGATCCACTTCGAGAACGAGGACGGGCAGCAGCTGCAGAAGCCGTTCGCGGAGGAGACGGGGCGGAAGATCGACTCGGAGGTGAAGCGGATCGTGTCGGAGGCGTACGCGGAGTCGAAGAAGCTCCTGACGGAGAAGAAGAAGGAGATTGGGCTCGTGGCGGAGGAGCTCCTGAGGAAGGAGATGCTGACGCGCGACGACCTGGTGAGGATCCTGGGGCCTCGGCCGTTCGCGGACAACCACCAGGACTTTGAGAAGTACTTTGGCGGCAAGGGCAGCGATACGCCCCTCCCCACGCCGGAGTCGGAGACGGATACGCCTGCGCCGGCCTTTAAGGGGCAGGAGGAGGATTCGGCGAAGCTATGATGAGGGGAGTGAGGGGAGGGAGGAGCCTACCTACCCCCTTAGAATTACACAGCAGCAGCATTTTTTTTGTACAATATGAGTTGGAGTTGGCCTGGCCGCCGAACATTGTCGCCCATCACGGACTTCCCTTCCTCCCTGTTTCGTTGGCCTCGGCTATTCGACCTTTGCTGCGAATCCCCCCGAACCCCCAAACCTAAGCCGACCCAACCCAACCCACCTGATTTCTGTTTAAATTTTGTTTTTCCCATTGTTCTTTCGGCGATCCCCCCACACCCCTCTCCTCTTGTTGTTGTTTAGATTCTTGTATTATTACCAGAGATATAGGGCGTTTGAGGGGAGGAGGGAGAAGAAGAAGAAGAGAGAGAGAATAGCAGCAGAACGCACACCCACCCATCTGCCTTTTTTGAACGCGGGGGTGAGGAGGGAAGGGAAAAAGGGAGGGCTGTGGGAGGTTGTGGTATAGCAAGATTTCTTGTGTTGAGGATATTGGCTCTCGGGGAGGAGGAGAAGGAGGAGGCGAGAGCAGTAGATGACATCCATACATAGATCTGACCTATTCGCATAACCCAAAATCGAAGTTAAGCGGACGGCGGGGAGTTTTATGGCAAAACTTGATATTATTATTTTTTTTATGTAAATCAAATCAAATCAAATCAACAAAAAAAGAAGATATTTTATCCTTTTGTTTTGTACTGGTTTTCTGTTTCTCGTTCTTGGCTTGTAGATGCGATGTGATGTATTCTCTCTATCGGCTTCTTGGCTCAAGGTGGGAGTGAGAGACAATGAGGCTTGGAAGTGGGATGCAAGGTGGTATGGTATACCCGATGCACGGAGTGCGTCTACTCGGGCAGCAGCGGCAGGCTGGTGGGCTGGTTTTGAGGGAGGAATGGGTAGAGGTACGGGTGATTGGTTGAGATCGAGGTAGTACAGACGATTTGTCTGTATGTCGAGATGCCAGCTCTGCAAGCACAGTACTTCTGTCGGCGTACAGATACACTCCTACCTACATGCACTCCCTCCCACGTTGCGAGGAGTCAGAGCTCCGTGCATGCTCCGGCAACCGGCTCCGTTGCATTTCGACGCCATACATAAACCTTGAAATCTTGGCCTTGGATACGAGCGGAGAGAGCAGACCGCCCGCTTCGGAGGTGCGGTGCCGTTGAGGGGGAAGAGATTGAGCTATTAGAATGAGGAAGCACACCCGGCCTGAGGAAGTTATGACTCGCATAAACCCCAGAAATGGTATCCTTCTTCTTTTTCTTCTTCTTTTCTGGACGTAGGGGGATATTATACATTCTACCCCAAGTTTTTCTGGAGCTGCTTTCTCCCTCCCCCGCACCGCCCCCACGAAAATAAAACAAGCATGATTTTTTGGGGGGCCGTTTGCCACTGCTAGTACCACCATAACCTTGGCGCTACTACCTCTTACTAGCATCTCTAGGAGAGGTAAAATATTGATTGATACTACTCACTTTCTCTCGCCCATCATCATCAACAACATCTTGACCTCCGCGTTTGGATCTTGACGTGGGCGTGACTGACCTTCTTGCAAGCACCCTTTCCGAGACTTTATTTTCTTGGGCACCCTGCGGTGATTCATCATCCGCCAGAGCCGCCCTTGCCCCGTTTTTTTTTTGTTTCCGGCAAGATTGGGCGAGGGAGGAGCTTGCGCCCGGCTAGTATCCACCCATCATCTTCTAACCTAGCCATTGTCTTCCGGTTCCGGCTTGCCATTTCGGATTCGGACGTTCCCATCGTTAGCGCGCGGGCAATAAACCCTCCAGCCTACCTAGCAATCCCCGCCGTACACCCCATCTCACACCTCACTCTTGACTCTCAACTCCTGGACTCATCTCCCAGCTGCAATGGCCTCCGAGCCGCCGCGGAACCCGCCGGCGGGTGACGTCGAGGGAGGCCGCCGCGCCCGGACCACCCCGGCGCCGGAACCGTGGTGGAAGATCCGCCTGTTCAGCGGCATGGCCAACGACCTCCGCCGGAGGCTACCCTTCTACGTCAGCGACTGGACCGACGCGTGGGACTACCGCGTGGTCCCCGCCACGGTTTACATGTACTTTGCCAAGTATGTAGCTCCTGCGAGAGAGAAGTGCTTCCTCTTCACTTCTCCCTCCCTCTTTCCCCCCTTTTTTCACCTCCCCGGTACCCCTATTTCAGGTTTAATCCACTCACTGTCTCCCTCCGCTCTATCCTCTTACACATCTACCCATATACCATTCTTCTTCCCCCCAAAGGGCTCCGCCCACCACTCTCCCTTGCAATGCTGACGGCTTACCCCCCTCAGCATCCTGCCCGCCTTGGCCTTCTCCCTGGACATGTTCACCAGCACCGACTCAAACTACGGCGTGAACGAGGTCCTCCTCGCCTCCGTCCTTGGCGCCGTCGTCTTTTCTCTGTTCGCCGCGCAGCCGCTCGTCATCGTCGGCGTCACAGGTAAGAATCCCAACCCCAAACCTCGGTTTCATGGCGGACGAATGGATGGCTGACTTACATCTTCCTTCAGGTCCCATCACCGTCTTTAACTAGTAAGTTCACCCATCGTCGGCCCTGGGGATGGGGAGGCCGTGTAGGTGTGGTTTGACTTACACGGACCGGCGCAGCACCGTGTTCGACATTATGAAGCCCACGGGCGTGAACTACATGGCCTTCATGTGCTGGATCGGAATGTGAGTAACGTCATGTCCCTCCCGAGCACGCGCAGTTCCAACTCCTCCGCCCCTCGTCCCCCCCAATTCTCACACTAAACAAAAACATCAGATGGTCCCTCATCTTCCACTGGATCCTCGCCGTCACAAACTCCTGCAACCTCCTCCGCTACGTCACCCGCTTCCCCTGCGACATCTTCGGTTTCTACGTCGCCTTCATCTACCTCCAGAAGGGCATCCAGGTCCTCGAGCGCCTCGGCTCCGGCGAGGCCTTCTACCTCTCCATCGTCGCCGCCCTTCTGGTCTTCATGGTCGCCTTCCTCTGCGGCGAGCTCGGCTCCAGCAGCCTCTTCACCCACGTCGTCCGCGTCTTCCTCAAGGACTACGGCACCCCGCTGACCCTCATCTTCTTCACCGGCTTCGTGTACATCGGCCGCATGAAGGACGTGCACGATCTCGAGACGCTTCCCACGAGCACCTCGTTTGTGCCGACTTCGCGCCCCACTTGGATCGTGGACCCCAGGGATGTGAGCGTCGGGGAGGCGTTCCTGGCCGCCCCGTTCGCCGTCCTCTTGACCATCTTGTTCTGGTTCGACCACAATGGTGAGTCTGCCCCCCGCCCCCTTTCCTCTCTCTCCCCCCTTTTTCTCCTGAACCACCCCCACCCACTCCCCCGCTCCTCCCCTGCTAACACGGGTAAAAGTCTCCTCCCTCATCGCCCAAGGCACCGAGTTCCCCCTCCGGAAACCCGCCGGCTTCCACTGGGACCTCTTCCTCCTCGGCCTGACCACGGGCGTGGCTGGCATTCTCGGCCTCCCCTTCCCCAACGGCCTCATCCCCCAGGCCCCCTTCCACACCGAGTCCCTCTGCGTCACCAAGGCCGTGGCCGTGGCGGACGAGAAGGGCGAGCAGAAGGGCGGCTACACCTTCGAGGCCACGCACGTCGTCGAGCAGCGCCTGTCGAACCTCGCCCAGGGCCTCCTCACCCTGGGCACCATGTCCGGCCCGCTGCTCGTCTGCCTGCACCTGATCCCGCACGGCGTCCTTGCCGGCCTCTTCTTCGTCATGGGCGTGCAGGCGCTGGCTGCCAACGGCATCACCGCCAAGCTCCTCTTCCTGGCCCGCGACAGGTCCCTCACGCCCCCGGGCCACCCGCTCCTCGGCGTGCGCCGCCGCGCCGCGATATGGTGGTTCGTCGCCGTCGAGCTGGTCGGCTTCGGCGCCACGTTCGCCATCACCCAGACGATCGCCGCCGTGGGGTTCCCCGTCTTCATCATGGCGCTCATACCCATCCGCACGCTGGTCCTGCCGAGGTGGTTCTCGAGGGAGGAGCTAGACGCGCTGGACGCGCCCACGGCGTCGCCGTTCACGATGGAGTCGTGCGGCGGCATACACGGGCGGGACCCCTACGACTCCGAGGTCTCGGGCGGGACCGAGGCGGCGGCCGGGGAGGAGGAGGGGCTGTTCGGGAGTGAGAGGCCGGGGACGACGCCGGGGAGGAGTCAGGATGGAGTGGAGAAGGTGCAGAGCGCAGGTTCGGTGGGTACGACGACGAGGAGGAGGGTTGGCTCGACGCCCGGTTCTAGGGGGGATGATGCCGGGGAGGGCCCGAGTGAGTAGATCAGGTTGAGCCGAGAGGGGGGTCGATACTGCTGCACATATCATAGGGTAGGTAAGCTCAGTCATGAGCAGGTTCTCCTTTGTCTGCCGGAGAAATAGAGAGAGATATAGGGACTTCAAGGAATCTAATGAGCCCCGTTCGGGGCACGAAGGAGGGGGTTTATCGTGGACACTGGGGCATAGGTGTTCACCAACGATAGATGCTGGAGGCCCAAGGGGTATATATAATACGATGATCTCGGTCCGTTTACGAGGATCAAGGAGCTCTTGACGACTACGGCTACTATTTCGGCTACGACTACGCCTTTTGGGAACCGTACCTCCCAACCTTGACTCAGTGAGGGCTGTGGCAATCCTGGTGGAGGTGGTGGAGGGAGGAACCCGCGGGTGCCCCGCTGATGACGGCTTTCAAGTCGTCGAGGCCATGTATAGTTCTGCGCTCCCACAGACAACCGGCTCACAACCACTCTAGCCTCCAGGATTCGTCGCCCTCGATGCTCTCCAGATGTACCCGGGGGGGGGATATCCTTCGGCCTACTCCTCAACTAGGCATCTCGGTCGCTTACACGCTCCATACTAGATCCAGAACGTCCCATGTGGGAATTCGCCATGTGTCTAAAGCTCCCCGTCCCCACTGAGTATTGCACATACCGAGCCATCCCACAACGAAAGGCACACCGTATCTGCTTCCGAGGCTCTCGCTCCAGCAGACTCAAGCTGACACGCAAACAACCGTGAACAGACACTAACATCACAACTGCTTACCACCTGAGGCCTCCCGGGCTCGAGGAAACCGCCAGCCTAGCTCCCTCTCGCCGAACGCGTCTCAGCCGAGTTTTCACATTTCAGTCACGCGAACGCGAACGGGGTGGCCCCATGACGCAGCCCGCGAAACCTGTTCCGAGGCGGAAAGAAAGAACCCAGCCTGCCAGCCTTCTCCTTTTTTCCACTGGAGCGCACCATATGGTATGCTCACACCCCCCCCCACCCCACCCCCCTCTATATGTCCCTGCGTGCTCTTGGCCAAGGAAGTAGGAACATAAAATCGCAAGGTTTGGGTCCGTCTCCGGGCGGAGCGGGGGAGGAGAGAGGGGCAAAAGTAAGGTACGAAGGAGAAACGAACCTCTCCTGGACCCCCCGAACTCGCCTCGTCCCGCTGAGGATGGATCCTTCCACAGATCCGCCCGCCGCATTATCAGAATCCCATCACATCACAAGTCACCGCCTCGCTCTTCCCCCACACCTGCTGCCAGGCTTGAGAGCTCTCGTTCCCCGGAAGCTCTATACTCGCCGCTGCTAAGCTTATTATTTCCCGCAAGCTAGGTTCAGTAATAACTTGGCAAGCAAAGCAAGCAAAGCTTCCCCCCCTTTTTCCCCTATCCCGTCTCTCTCTCTCCAGTTCTACTCTCCACTTATACCCTCCATTTATACTCTCCACCTATACTCTCCACCCCCCCCCCCTTTTTTCTCCTTCCTTCTCTCTTAAGCAGAGAGGTCTGTCCCGCCCTCATGGACGCGTCTACCCCACCAGCTCACGCGCCCCCAAACGAGCCCGCATCCCCTCTTCATTCGGCTATATTAACCCGCCAGCAAACGAAGATTCATGCCTTGGGAAACAGCTGCCAGCTATTCCCTCCGCCCTGGGGCCCCGACCTCCTCTAATTCCGCGCCGGGAGGTTTTTCCAGGACGTACGCGTCCCCCGCCCAATAGGCTCTTTTTTTCTTCTTTACTTTCTTGTTCCTTCCACATTATTATGCGCTAGGTACCCCTCCCAAGCTATTGGTTGAATCCGCAGGGTCGGCCCCTTTACATGATACAAGTATACAAAAACGGGGGGCGGAGACTGGATCCGGATCCGGATCCGGCATTATTACATCCCTCCATTCGTACATCCGGAAGTGGGCCTTTCCCTTCTTCTTCCTTCTTCACTTTCTCGCCCCTTTGGTCGCCCGCAAGCTACAGGTTGCCCCCCGCCCCACACCTGAAATGGTATTTATTGCAAT
>ONZQ02000004.1:838903-871971 GCA_900312665.1 Cephalotrichum gorgonifer | reverse complement strand
TCCTTAACGTCTCGCTTCACTCGACAGCATGAAAAATTCCAACTTTTCTCTTCCCCACATATGCCTTTTATATAAATGGAGGACAGAAATAGCATACCGATCGGCTAACAAAGGAAACCCCCCCCTTCTATTCCCTCCTCCTGTCCCCTTCGCTACCATGCCCTTCCCGCCCCGCCATCAAGTTTGCCACTCGGGGAAAGGGGAAAAGAAGGTGTAGATCTATGCGGACGGAAGGCCAAGATAAAATATGAACTATCAGTGGCGCCTCCCTTGCCAACGCTCGCTTAAGAGAGCGAAAAAAAAAATAGTCCCGTGCAGGTGACATGGCTTCTTAGAGTGACAGGATACTATGTGCTACGTTCTATGCGAAGCCCTGCGGATAGTAGAGGGACGTTCAGGAGGGTAGACTTTTTACACGGGGAGAGAGAGAAGAGGCCGAGGAGGAGCGAACGAGTTCCTCCGGTGCCTTTGGTAGTGACTATGCGAGCATCGCCTTCGAGTGAGACGTCATAGAACGACGGATCCTGTGAAAGGCCGCTGGCGGAGGCTGTCGCCCCGATGGACAAGGATCGTCCTTCGAGCATGTAGCCTGTGAGGTAACCATGTCCTGTGTATGTACTCGTGAAGTATTTCGTGGATAATAAGCCAGCGGGCGGGATATGCAGGGCGGCCAACTCATCATGTACTTACCTGTATGTAGGTCCCACCAGTATAACTCGGCCTCTCCCATCCAACGGAGAAGATACTCTGGTGTCGCACAAGAGGGAAATAGATCGAGCGGGCCGTGGGCACGATGGCGGCAACAGGAGAGGGAGGGAGAGACAGAGGGCGCTGCGGAGGGGAATATGATAGACCATGGGACGTCCAGGCCATGTACAGGCTACGTCGAGATGGTACCTCTACCCGCGGAAGGATTGTCTCTGACGGGGTGGAGGAGGGGCGCCGTCGATGTGATTCCCGACTACGCGATTCCAGGAGCCAGTCGTCCCAGCCTCCCCACGTGCACATCCGAGCCTTGCTGACCCGTACTTCATGCGGCAGGCGAGGCACCCGGACCCTAGAACTCCAGTAGCTTAGGTCCCAGAAATGGAATCGCTCATCTGGCGAGTCGAGCTGCGGTTCCTCTAACTGGCTGTCGTATCTCAAAATGGGCTGGATCCTGTGGTTTGTGCACCCCTCTTGCCAGTTGTTGCGGTTCCTAGCTTACCTATAATATAATATCAATACCTGTCAGGCTAGATTGTTTTAGACCGTCGGCGGGGCAAGTCCCTTGGGGGCTAGCTAGGCCGGCCATCTGGGAGGAGAGAAGGGGGGCAAAAGAAAGGGGGGGGGGGGGGCGTTAGTTTAGACGTCCTCATGCTAAAGGGGGAGTGGACAAGTTCCCTTGCTCCATGCTAAGAACCCAGCCCCCATTAATGTATCGTACTGAGGTTGACAAAGTTCCCACATGTCGTCACGCGGTCATGTCGCGTCCTCGATAGCTGACCTGATATACGCTGAAAACTAGACCTGCCTCGAGGGTGTTTGATCGGTGCTGAAAGCTTTTCTTGGGCCAGGAATAGCTGGGCGCTGCTATACTGGCCCTTACCGTTCCAAATACATCGCGCGAGGAAAAACGAGTGGATGGGCGCCCCTGCTTGCCCCAAGATGGGGGGTTATGCTCGAGGGATGTTATGCAATCAGAAGCGGCTCGATATTAACTAAACTGACGCCTGACTTGGAGGGCAGACTGCACCATGTCGGGTGGCGTATGAGAGGTGGCCAAGGACAGTAAATCCGGAGACGGTGTCGGCCAAATCCTGTGTGGCATGGTACAAGGACGAGATATATATTAAACGGCCAGGGTGAGGAACGCGGCGGGAGTGGTCAGAAACTTTAGCCGCAATGCTGTGTATGGCCAACCTCAGAATGGGTTCCCCAATTTGGTCGCGCCCACGTATGTACGCTACGGGTTCTGTCCTTTCCAACTCCCCCCCCCAAAAAAAAACCCGCTTCGGACCAGACTGCTCGTAGAAAGTCAGTCTCACGCCATCCGATTCCGGAACAAAGAAACGCAGGTGACCATTCGGGAGATGGGCGTATACCAGGGGCTGCACAGGGGTGACGCTGGCGGACCTGGGACCGGCTGCGGAACAGGCAATACGAACTTCACGCGCCGGTCTCTCTCGCCTTAGAATGAGACAGGATGCATGTATGTAGGTACTTCCCGTACCTACATTCAATAATAGCTGTCTTATTGACACCGACGCTCTCTCGCATGCAAGTCGACCAGTCAGATATAGGCGTAGAGACGCCACCTCCCTGATTCGCGTTACCGCATCGAGGTTGCTAGGCCGTGTTGTCAAGCTCGGGCTGGTCACTAAGTCTCTGTCGGGAAGACTAGCATACCGGCAGCTCTCCTTCTCAAGGTCGTCACCTCCCTGACCAGCGGCGGAAGTCAAGTGTTCACTGCCCAGAGGTGGGCAGTGAAGTGAGCTAACACGGAAGCTCGGATGCCGATTCGACGAGACAAGCCGACGGGATATAGGCAGTTGGGTGTTGGCTAGCGTGCCCAAGCATGGACAATGGTGCGGGATCAGGAACATGTGGCTGGTGAGTCAGACTATAATGCGTCTGGTATAGCCCCGGCTTCCTCCATTGAACAACCCGACGCGCTCTGCGCATGAAACGCGACGATGGTGGAAAAATGCGAACGCTTGTCGCGGCCGTGGCCATTAACGGCCGGATGGGTGGGTAAAACGAGAAGGAATCCACTGCCCATGCCCGGTCTGCGCAGCTTAAGACCACTTTTAGTTTAGCCCAAGATCAAGGCTGTCCGGGCCTCTCTGCCTGGCCGTCCCTCCCCTCGGGAGCCGTGAAGGGACTTTTAGCATGAACACACACAGATGGCTTGATGCAGGTACCCTTTTGACACGCAGGGAGACCCGTCGGGGGCCTATTGTCGAAGGAGGCGGACCCAGAAGAATGAGAACGAAAAGACGGCATGGGAAGTGGAAGAGATTCCAGTGCGGCCACTACCCGTGTTGGGTGGAAACCCGAACAATGACTATAGAAGTGTTATGTCCGACGGATTGTGCTCGCTCATCGCGACGAATGCGATCGCAGCCACTAGGCTCGGCTCGGGGAAATGTAGGGCACTACCCTCGATATCTCCCACCTACCCTGAAAGCTCGTATTATCAAGTCCCACAACTCTGTTGGAAGCCCTCATGCCGGTAGACGGGTGGGTGGTGCATCTTCGTACTACTCGTAGCTCCCGAGAATACGGAGGAAGAGAAGGTGCAGAGAAAGTATAGCCTATTGGCCAAGGGCCTGGGGCGTCCGAGGGAGTCCACTATGTGGTATGGCGTAGGCGCGTAGGCGGCTTTCCTTTCCTGTGCGAGAATCGGGGGAAGACAGGGCAGACATAGGGAGGGCTTGGGTATGCCGCTGTCTCACCTCGGCGGATGGTAAAGAGCTCCAAAGCGGCCCTCCAGACACCCGATGTCTCACCTGCCAGCCTTGCAATTCTCCAAACGGCTCAGGATGCATATGCACATGCTAGGATGGGCGGTGTTGAGCCCGGTAGCGTGTACGCGGTCCTCGAGTCCGGATTCGGAATTTGCTGCGAGAGAAACCTCGGTGGCCATCCTATTAGTTACCGCCCGACGACAACGGGGTATCTCTTGCCCGGGCGGCCCACGACTTCTTGCCGAGGCGGGGCTGGAGGTTGGCGGCGGTATTATGGGGATGGGGTGACGCAACGGACTCTCTCGCCGAAGCACATGCGAAGCACAGGAGAAGCTGGGAGATTTGGCCGAGATTTTCCGGTCTGAGCCAGCATTCTGCAAGATGAAGAGCCAAAAAAAAAAGGGTGCGAAGCGAAGAGACGGGATGTCGGAAGTCGGATAGTGGGTAATGGATAATGGATAATTTTAAACGCTCTTCGCGTTACTCTGAAATTGCGAGGACAAGACGATTGACGGGAGGAGGGAATCGGTACAGTCTGGTACGTTCCTGCCTGCTTGTACATATTAGACTGAAAGGAAACGAGCGACAATTGACTGATTGGTGGCGTTTCCTGGAAGGAGCAACCGCCGTCATGCGGGGGAGCGGGGTGACTAAGCGACATGAAACCCGAACCCCTGTACAGTTGACAACTGAGACCTCTTCGCTGATGAACGGGGCTCGATGTCGAACAAGAGCTCCATCTAAACCTGGGTCGGATCTCAGATCCTTACTCGGGCACGCCGAGTTGGCCGACCTCCGCTGCACTGGAACAGGGTTGCCCAAATACCAGTACACCTTGGATCCATCCCACCACACGGTGTTCGTCCCGGCCTTCCATCTTTAGGTCCCCGGTCCCTGGCATGATGAGCATGCATGTCAGGTTCAGGATCATGGATTATGGAGGGCCAGATGACAATCACCCTGATCAACCATACCTTTTGCCATCTTTGGTATCGATTTACCGGGCTCCATCCCCCTTTAATCCACTGGTTCCTCGTATCAACCAGACCGGGCGTCGTGCGGCGACGGACGCCGGCGCCGTACACCGGGAAATCCATTGTCCTCGTACGATAAGTGGTGCTACGATCACAACGGGATCGGGCTGATCCTTTTTCGCTTTTTCGGGTCCTGCCGGGGTCCTCGAGTTGCAAAGCTACGTGAGGGAGGCGTGCCAGTATACAAGTATTCGTATTACACTATCCAATGGTAGAGGCGGTGACAGCGGCACCGGCACTGGTATCCTCCAACCTTAAATCTCCACATCGGCTGTGACACGAAACGTGAAAGCAGAAAAAAAGAAAACGTCCATCCTTTCATCCTTTCAGTTGTTGCGGCTGGTACAAATAGAAATACGCACAAGCCAAGGGAGGGTAATGGAATTCGTCTCCCGACGTTCGAGAACAACTGGCCGTCTTTCCATCTGGGCACGGGGCGCCACTGTTTCATGTCCTGAATGCAGAAGTGGGAACACGACACCCTACAAGTATGCGCGCGTCAACAACGCAAGGGCTACGCCCAACTCCGGGTCGGAACACGAGGGCTATCTTTCTCTTCTTGGGATGCTCCGGCCTCGGTTCCCTACGAGTAACCTTTGCTCCCGACCGGTTAGTTGTGATGCCTAGACAGCCCAAGGCGATAGCTCACATCGCAGTTTACGGGGGCTATGGCCCGTCACTCGTAGGTTTAGCAATCCCGAGTACGCGGATGACTACTTCGCCTGTACTGCGGCCTCCCGACTCCTGACTGGCACCTCTTCAGAGCTCAAGCCGGCGGGACGATAATTTCCTCTTCTCCCACCCATTCCCGATCGACAGGACTCGGAAGAGATACAACATGAGTATTTTTGGTGTGAGACACAAACGGGAGCCGGGGCCCAAAAGTGCAGTCCCGCACTCGTATCTTGCGGGAACCCGAAGTGACAAAGCTCGTAACCGGCTATGTCCATACTCAGCAATTCTACTTGTCGTACCTTCCCTCTGCTCCCCGAGGACGGGCCGGCTGAAGAAGCACCTTTGGACCGCCTCACATCACATAGCATCGCATGGCCAAACCGCTCGCACTTACTTCCTCAGCCCCCGAGCGCATGAGGTATTAAGCACGAGTAGTATTGTCATCCCGCTCGCTCAGCCGGATATACTAGTGTATTAGGACGACCAAACATGTCGTGGTCCCGAGGGGTTGTCGGTGCGGAGATCCCGCCCCTGTTCTGTTCCGTCCGAACTCAAGGTAGGTCCTTCCGTCGGTCTCCTAGCCAAGCTCCGACGACCGCATGTAAGCTTCGGAAACCTCGTTTCCCCCACCACCCACCACCCACCACCCACCACCAAGAAAAGAAATCCAGCCATCGTGAAATGTACTCGATGTCGTGGAACCAGGAATTACCCCAGCCCCCTAATTGCCCTAATATTCTAGACCCGTTGAAGAATGCCAACGCAGAATGCGAGGTGCTATGAGGGATATTGGACGTGGACGGGCCCCAGGAGGGGCTACTCAATATCGGGGGATAGAATTAAATACCAGGGGGGCTTGCTTGTATCCGGCAACGAGCCCGATATGCCATCGCCGTCCCCATCCCGTCCCCACCTCCCCGCGGTTGCCACGCCGCCGGAAGAGAGCGGGAGGTAAGAAAGAAGGAGGGCGGCGGGCGGGCGGGGTGTCAAAGCTTGGTCGCACTTACACCGCACTATATTCCTTACCAAACATCGCAGCGAAGCCAAATTTCGAGTCTGTCCGAACGATATAGGCGGATCGATGGTGCGTGCTCGGGCAAATTTCAGGTCATATGTATTTTCCCCATGGGGTTGCGTCGCAGAGCGCTGTGATAGGAGATTAGGGGAAAAAAAGAGAACGGGGACCGTGAGCACACCCATGGCAGTTGGAATGCTAGAGTGGCACTCAATGGCTTGCCAAGGTTAAAAACCACAAGGCATAAGCCCGGCATGGATGGGAATGTGAGCGGCAGATGAGCTTAGTGGCATCCGGCGCAACATCGACAAAGTCTCCGGTTGCTAGATATCAGGCTGCATGCATCATCTTTAGCATCTCCTGACGAGAAAACCCGGGGACGAGTAAAAGCCCCTCGTCTGGTTTATTAACCCCCCCCCTCCTTCTTCTCCATCTCCACGTTGCGGTCCCAAGTGCCGAAACGACCGAAAGGGGGAATAGGGACGAAAATCCGGAGTAAAAGACAATTTGTTATTACCTCGACTACCACATCAATGGCGTAGCGCGCCGTGATCCGCTCGTGGCTGTTCAAGAGCATGAGGTACGATATGTAGGGGCCAAACGAGGACGACGGCGGGATCATCATCTGCATCCATCGTACTTATCCAAGATGAACACCCACATCGGGATGAGGAGCTTCATGCTCCGGGATTGGCCCGTTCGGGAGGGGGGAGGACCGCAAGTTTGCCGGGCGAGTCGAAGGCGGGTAGGTAAGACAATGCGGAGAGGACGCTTCTCAGACGGAAAGCTGGTTGACAGGCTTCAGCCGTGTCTGAGACCGATCCCCCAAAACCCGCAAGTGACGCAAGTACTAAAACTCTTTCCTCGGTCAAATACCAAGAGCGAGAGGCGGAGCGAGATGCGGATAATGCAAGTAAGGGAAGTTGTAAGGTTGGGGGCTTGGTGGCTTGGGGTCGGCGGGTTCCAATTGGGTGATGAGAACCTGGATGGACGGGAAGGGAAGCGTAGCGTGGGCGCCGAGAAAGAAAAAAGTTCCACAGGTGGCTTGCAGTAGCGGAGTCTGACTGGGCGAGAGCCACATTTACCCCTGAATGCTGGATGGGGATCGGCCGTCGTGCGGGGTTTCCTTACTGGGGTAACGATCGGCTGAGCATTGCATCGAACTCTCACACCTTGTGTCTGGCTCGCCCTGGTGTATTTTTTTTGCTTCCCCCCCGCATGCGCACATGGTCCTCCCTCTGCAGCATATGGTAGTATCGTGGCTACCTCGCTTGCACTCGAATCCTGGTTTCGCCGCTGTCACGATTTGCTTCATCTGGTCGACGCCCATCCACCCCTCTTGAGATCTGGGCTTTTCATATTCTTGCAACCAAATCACGATACCATACGCTGCGCCCAGTTCTGTCAGGTCTGGTCTCACCCTCTTCTTGCCTTTTCCCCCCTCGGCTCGGAATACCGGGCGAGACACGGACAAGTCTTCGACGAAAGCGGCTGCCCGAGATGAAGTCGCAGCTACTTAACAGAAGGGAAAGGAAGGACCCAAGGAACCAATCAAGGTCACCAGTTGCCGCTGCCCCAGAAGGCCTCGATCTCACTACCAGACTCTAACAGGCTAGATCTAGTATTCCTCCGCTGCACGAGCTCGTACGAGTACTCTGTGACGTGATGCCCTCTGATTCTGTACAAGTAAATGCGCGAAGCGGGTGCTCCATCTCCCAGTCCAATTACTCCGTACTAGGTCGTAGGGCGTGCCCGGTACGGGTACGATACAAAGTACAGGAGTACTTCTACGAGTACAAGGCCTTCGGGAACAATGGATGGCAGGCCGCACTCATGCCCGTGCACGGACGATGGGCGCTTGATCTGCAGACGCAACATCGCTACCCCTCCGGATCCTCCATGAGGCAGGAATCGCCACGATCGGCGCCTGCAGCATGTGGTCCTGTAAATTCTTCCGTCCCTAGAGCACCCGCATTATCGTTGAATCCCCGGTGGGCCGTGAGGCCGCTACCAGGACTCGCACTCACCATTTTCCTCCTTGCGCGATTGCCTCGTATTACTCCGGCGGCGGAAGCGTGCCTGAACAATCCACATGTGTCATTGGATGCCATTGGTTTTTCTTTCCAAGTATTGTACTTGTAATACGAGATATTCCATGGGGCGGGGCGCACCTTCCAAGGAACCGCCTGCTGCCCTCGTTCCTCGCACCTTCCTGAGGGCCTGAACTCCAAGGTTTCGCGACATGGCAGGTGCATTACTACCACGTCTCTTCCCAACCCGGCCCAGATCTTCACTCAATCGCCCCAGTCTAATAACCCACATGATCCCCCAGACCCAGTAACCCGTGCCAAGGGAGATCGAAGCCCTTTAATGTGCCAAACGAGTTGCAGAGCTGCACGATATCTCCGGCAAAGGCACCGCTTCGATCAGCCTACGGCACATTCGGCGAGCTTTCCCAGTGGCCAGCCGCAACTCTGGATATCCCTGTTTGGTCCTCATGTAATATACACGACAGGTACCTGTCGACTTAATTATTTTGTGGGGACCATGAGGGTTGGATGTGGGTGTCCTCGACACTTTCCTCGCTTACAAGAAGGGTTAGGAGTGCTGTGACATTCATGCGAGAGTGGTGATTTTGCTCTTAACCGGAGATGCGGAACTTACTAAAGTCTGGGGAGAGAGGCAGGTGCGATGGAGCTTTAATCGGGTACTCGTAGACGTGCGTGTACCTGTAAGCAGGCTGGGAGTGGTGAGTTTACGATTTGCTGCAGACTGGGTGTCACCTACCCGACCAACACAATGGTCATGTACCTCGATACGAAATTCCATGTAACTCTAGTGGTAAAACAGTCGATTGGTACTTCTTTCTCGCCCCCTACCACTCCCGTGGTTTGGTCTTCACCATGAAGCTCTCTGTTCTCGCCTTGTACTCGAAGCGACATCACTTCATGAATACTTACAGGCGACAAGAAGCGGAAGGAGTGAGCGACCCATCACTCACGTTATCGACATTCACTGCCGGCTGAGCCATGAGAAGAAGAGAATGAGCTATTCACATCTCATTTTGAAGGCTTGCCGCCATCCACCTGCATGGATATCTTGTAGATCCGACGCGCCCGAGGGTCCGTGGGCGGTGCCCTCGCATGACATGTCCCATGGAACAACACGACCTTTCCCCAACACGTGGAAGCATGTCGTCGGCTTCGTCGGGCATCTCAGCCAAGCGGGCGCCGACTTTGGTTAACTATTTGGTTGACCTCGCCTCGCATCCCACAAGGGCAAAGGAAGCTCGCTTCCGGATGACTTTTTGGGGCCTTTCTTTCCATTTCAGGGCAAAAGTTTGGAACCAGACTTCTGGCACACCCACCCTTTCGGAGACTCGACGTTGAAAAAAAAACCGAGGGTGGAGGACCACATAATAGGGCCCTCAAACCAAGATCGATCCTCCCTGACTGCCGTGGGTCCACATCGAGTCTTACTGGAGGAGAAGAGATTTAGCGTTCCCTCAAGGGGACGTGGCGCCCAGTCACAGAACAGTGAGCAGGGAACAGGGAACAGGGAACAGGGAACAGGGGTCGCCCTCATGGGCAAACCCGCCAACATGATCCCACCTTCGCGAACATCGCCCTTGCCTTCCACTCACGCGCGCGCTCAGTGACTCTTGGTTTACTGCCGGGGTGTCCGACTGGTGGCTTTCTGATGCACGGCCGTACAAGGAGTATGAAACATGGAGGAAGGAGGAACTCGACCAACCGAAATAAATCCCGATTGCCTCTCTTACCATCGCGCAAATGGCAAGCCGGCTTCACGATCTTCACGTCATTTTCGGCACTGCATGCCCAATGCTCCCCTCCCGCGACCTTCCCCCGCTTAGTCCATGTGTTTACTAGTCGAGCCTTGTCGAAGCAGACAAAACCAACAAGCCACCTGCAGAGGTCAAAAACCGGAAAGGTCTTGAGAAGCCCAGCCTCCATCCAGCATGGAAGCGAGCACAAGAATTCTCAAAGTACTTTTACGGCCCGGTACGGAACCTGTACCCCCGTTAAAACACACCCATACACCAACACACCCATCTCCACGCCCAGGCCACGCCCACGCCCACGCCCCACCCCTGGTCTCGAGTTACTGGCACCCCTACCTGCTATGGACTCGGGCACCCACACCACACTTCTCCCGTGCATCCCCTCGCCCATGTCTTCATATCCCACTTGGCAACTTTCCTCACACCCTCCTCCCGAGGTTTGAAGCACCACCCCGTCCGGAGAGGGCAACTCGATGATATTCCTATTGGCCAGCGCGATAGAAGCCCCAACAATGGCAATGCATCCATCCGGAAAGTCTACCAAGCTTAAGCCACTGGCGGCCAATGACGGAGCTCCTCTCCAGCTCACGCACGCGGTCCTCATCCAGCTTCACGTGGGCTCTGAGTTATAGTGCCCACAACCACACATCGCACTCATACCCACACCCCTCTTTGTTTCTCTGGTTGTCTCACTTTTTTCAGCGACCATGCCGACCTGTACGAACGAGTACCTCTTATGGTACCTTGTCCACCTCCACCGCGTCGTCCGCCACACCCGCAGACACCTCGATGCTCGGCGGATCAACCAGATCGATGCTACCTCGGGGGTCCCTCGCAGCGAGGGGTACGAGGTACAACACGGAGAACTAGTACGCTTCAGGCACAGCCCGCACCATCCCCCCCACCGGGGGGCCCCTGCGACTTCGTGGGAGGGAATACCCGATTTGCGATCATGGGCCGTCAGATTCTTCCCAAGACCTACTTGTTCTCGCAGGCCTTCCATTCCACCCCGTCTCACACATCTTCTACTCTGGCAGCCTTCCAATCTTGACTAGACTGGTGAGAGGGGGAACGACTGAATCAAATGGGCGATAGCCATAATAAACCCTGACCGTTTCCATAGCCTTCCTCCCCACCCCCACGCCTCACAGAAGCATCACGTTGTTCGCATTAATGGTCCACTCGTTTCGAACTAGAGTTCACCTCGGACAGCTCGCGCTCCATGCGCGGTCCACGCACGCTTCACTAACGTATTCTATACCCACCCTGTCGCGGCATTAGCCATTCAGCCGAAGTTATTAAGGCAATGCCTGCTCTGATATAGGTTCTTTTTGAAGTGACGGAAGCGACGGTCTCGGCGGTCAAGGGAAGGGCATACACACATGGAACTCAGAACTGGCCATGCCAGCGAGTCTTGTGCTAGTCTCCTATACTAGAGCCCCATTAAGCTGCGGGTTTTCGGGGATCCCTGTCGACGCATCTAGGTACCTGGCCCTGGCACTTGTACCAGGTACACCCGTGATGACTGCTGCCCTTTACACCACCCAGACGTCCCTTGCTCGAGCCTAGTGGGTCCTGGTTGTCGATTTGGATCCTACGCGGCGATTGATCCGTCTGAATCGACGGCACCCGTCGGTATTGATCCCGCCTACGGCCCACTATTGTCCTACTCGTGAAGAGCAGGGGGGTACCCTTCGTTGCCTTGCGAGTATTACACCTCATGGCCTCTGCTCCGCCCATGCTGTCCCCATACCATATCGGGACCCGCATCGACTTCCCAGGACCTACCCCCCTACCTACTTACCACCCCCCCCCCCCTTCTTCTCCCCGCTTCTCCTCCCTCATGCCAGGCCGGCCGCCCCACTAGCCCTTCATCGCATTTCAACTTGTCTTCACACCCATCGATTCCTTACATATCTAGCAACCCTACCTCGTCGAACCTGGGGTAGCAGGTGTGACATACATATCCTCCGTCCTCCCCCCTTCTTGATCTCGAAAGATATCAACTACGCCAAGCTACCAGACATACAATTTCTTAGCTTTGCCCGTTCGATATCTCTCGTTATTCATCAAGAAGAAAGAAAGCCGGAGGTGAACGCTGCCACGGTATTACTATACTGCCTTGGAGTCCACTCTACTCGCCACAGCTTGCTCCGTCTGATCACCAGTTTTGACATCTTGGCTTAATCTGGTATTTCAGCTTGCTTCCCGCTCCCGGCACTTGACTAGGGTTTTCCACCTTTCCTTTCGCTTTCCATATAAAAGGCTGGCCTCGCCCATCGATTTCACCCGGCCGATCTCATTCACTCGTTTGATCTGCGATCACCTTCTGCACACGTTCGCCATCGCTACTTGAGCCCTGACTCGGACGTACGCCACGAGCACGAACTACCTCGCCTTTTAACCTTGCTTCGGCCTGGCAGTGGTATCAATCCTGTCAGGATCTGCTGGTACGGAGTGATCATCTTGATCAGACTCTGAACAAGCTTAACGGCTGGACCCGATCTTGACCTGGCATTCCCAAGCCCGATCTCTTGCCTGCAGGCTGGAATCCGTGCAGCTCTCAATTCCACCCCCAGCAGCCAGCTGCGATAGACCAAGCCAAAACTCTCCACACTTAGAACACGCACTCGCAAGCACTCCAAATGCTCGTTTCCAGGCTTTCTGATCCCGAGCAGAGCCATTGGTCCTACAGCAAGTTCGAGACCACCTACCAGAAGCCGACTAGCTCTCCACGCATGTCGAACCACTTCGATACTCCGTTGTCAGCGCAGCCGGACTGGCAGGGGCAGTACTCTTACCTGCCACCGAGCGAGAGCAACATATTCTCCCAGCCATTCGAGTCGGGAAATGATAACACAGACGCCTCTCGACCGCGGCCGGCCCTAAATGGCACGTCTAGTGGACCTGCGGATTTGAGCCCAAAGGACTCCAATACCTCACCCCTTGACCAGAAGCGAACGTTGGACCCCATGGGAATCCGGTCGGCGAAGCCCCCAACACCCACAGCTGAGAACGCTGAACTCCAGCACCCAGATCAGTATGCACACAAGTCGTCCGATTCCGCTCCCAAGGAGCCAATTGCGTCTACAGACTCGCCCACTCTCCCCATGCCATCCAACTCCCTACACACCATTTCTTCCGCCGGCCAAGCGCAGGAGTCTCACTCTATTCCGCCTGGCAACGTGGAACAAAAGGAAGATGAGGATGATCTACTAGACGACGAAGACATGATGGGTCCGGGTGGTGAGGCCGCGGATAGCACTGGTCAGCCACAGACAGCAGCTGAGCGGACAGCTCAGAGGAGGAAGATGAAGCGATTCCGGTAAGGACTCTGCCCATGACTCAGGGGAACCTCGACCGGACTAACACAGAGACTGTCTAGACTTACACACCAGCAAACTCGGTTCCTTATGAGCGAGTTCGCCAAGCAACCCCACCCAGACGCAGCACACCGAGAGCGACTCTCTCGCGAGATCCCAGGCCTCAGTCCCAGACAAGTCCAAGTGTGGTTCCAGAACCGGTAAGTTGAAAATGGTGCCCCGAGGAGCCAGTTAAAGAATCGGGTGACTAAATCTACTGCCATTTCTAGACGTGCCAAGATCAAGCGCCTGACGGCTGATGACCGAGACCGGATGATGAAGATGCGTGCGGTTCCAGACGACTTCGACAATGTTGGAGCACTGCACTCCCCGTACGGAGCTGTTCACGGAATGGCTACTCCGATTTCGTCGCCAGTGGACTTCACAACCCCTTCATACGCAGACCATATGATGCGAGGAGGGCCTCTCATGGTTGACGTACGACGAGCAGAGGGAGAGGACCACATGTCACCCACCGGCCTCAGTCCGGCATTCGGTAACATCGGATTTAGCGCTTCGGGGAACATGAGCAACGCGGACATCCTGTCGCCGCTTTCTCCTACGTCGAATGACCGGTATGGCTATGGAAATCATCTCTCGGGGCCATTAAGCGCAGGCTCAAGACCCGGCCATCCCTACCAACGACATGGCAGCCTCGATACATCGTCTATGCAAATGCAGAACCGCCAAGGGGTCCGGCCACTCCAGCCCTTGCAGCTTAGGGAAGCAATGTCCAGATCGAGATCAGATAACCTTCAGTCGCCCCTGAGATCCAGCATGTCCTGGAAGGGTGACTCGATCGATTACAACTCTTACCAGGCCCAGCACACCAGTCCGATAGGGGGCCAGAATAGGACGGTCTACCCGCAAGACCAGCTGAGCGGTGCTTCGAGCAGCATGGGTTATGACTCGACATATTCCAGTAAGCCACTACAATCAGGCCCAGAGGTTTGAGGAGGCGAGTCACTAATATGGGTCCGAAACAGCTGCAACTGCCCAGTCTCCGACAGGGATAAACTACCCCAACATGCAGTCGTCAAATCTCCAGCAGAACTCACAAACCCGCAACTCGAGACTGCGAGCCGCCTCTGCCACTCTGCCACTAGGCCTCGACCTCCGTAACCAGTACCGGCCCGTCAGCGGCGGCCTTAACTCTCCCAGCCATTCCTCCACGCCCAGAGTCGCCACGACCTCGTCACAGTACGCCTCGTCGGCTTACACCGCGAGCTTCCCATCAGCACCGCTAACGGCGCCCGTGGACTTTTCCCTCTCCCGAAACGGCGGCAGCATGCGGGCTGGGGTACAGGACTACTCCATGCCGCAGATGAGCGCCCCCATCGCACCCCCCAACGACTTCTCGCAGGCGTTCCAGGCGAGCCTGTCAAGTCCCACGGCCAGGACGCCGATGCGTGACTCGTTCGGTATGAGCCACGGACAGGGACAGGAGCAGAGGGGCGGCGAGGGATATGGTGGGGACGACATCGGATCGAGCTCGCTCAGCCGGAAGCGGAGCTATACGGGTATCTCGACCGGGGGGAGTGCACCGGCGGTGGGTTCAGCGCCGCAGCACGTTTACGGGAGCACGACTTGACGAAACTGGGGGTTCCTGAATGGCGAAACGGCGTTGGCGTGGTCCTACCCCTATTTTCCCTTCTCATCTATTTTTTATATCGCTGGAGTTCCCCCTATCTTTATCACTGGAGATTGATTGCGAAAGGCTTAAGACTCGGCTGGGGAATGTTATGAACATGGTCACAAATTTGGTTTCCGTTTCTTCTTTCTTCTTTTCTTCTCTCTCTCTTACCTTCGCGCGCAACTTTTACCTGTGTACCATTGAGGCGTGGGCGAAATGATTCTATATTGTGGGGTCAGGGGTTAGTGGGTTGGCGATCTTTCTGATTTCGTCTTCCTTCTACATTGCCCTTGTTATTCTCGGAGGATAAAAAACACGCTTTGCTCAATATCGAACCGTTATGCTCCCCTCCCTTTCCTTTCCTGACCTCCTTTGTTTTTCAACCTTTTATACCTGGCGCTCTCTTCGTTGTCATTTTATGTTCTCTTGCAAACGAAACGAAACTTTGTTTTTACCCCTTTTACGCTTTATGTCACCCAATACATCACACAAACACACAAACACACAAACAGAGGAGCCCGAGAAAAGAGGGGGGGGGGGGAAACAACAGAAAACATTATACTCGCTCGGGTTCTTTTCGGACATGACGGAGACGGATATTTTGCTTTCATAACTTTGAGGGAAGGGAAATTTTCTTCTTTATGATATATCCAACCATCTTTGTCTCTTTTGTTTGGTTGTTATTTTATGTTATATACCAGAGTAGTAGCACAGTCTCACAAATGGATATGTCCCAACTTCTTTCAACATCTCCCTATGGTCCTCTGTATTACCCACCCCCTTTTTCACCCCTCTCCCAACCCCCCGACACTAATCCACACGAAAAGGCACGGCCCCCGGCGGGACGTCGGGCTACTTTGTCCGCTCCCGATGTCGGGTATGGTACGGGGCGTGTGCCGCGTGCGGTGGGGGTACCGGGGTCTTTTCCCTCACTTCTCAGCACAGGGTAGGCGGCGAGGGATTCCATCGTTGAGGGGAAGCCGTGAAAACCAGGTTCAAGTATATTACTCATATTCCGTTGTTTTGAGCTTCCGCTACTACCGTACGTCGTACGTCGTAATATCCCCATTGCCTGCGTTTTTTTTCTCAAACGTGGGACCGGGAGATGTTTCAACCAATCTTTACCAGCTCAAGGTTTCGTTCAATATATGATGATACGCACTACTAGCTTGTTTGGCCCGGCACGTGGGGAAATGAAAAAGGTATGGAAAGGGGGGGGAAGGGCAGGAACACCATCGGAGAAATTTTAGAGAGATTATCTACCAAACTTTCAACATGTCTGCCCCTTCGCGGTAATGATGAACCGTCGGCTTACACACCTGGATAGTGGATGACATTAGATGAGGTGGGGAGGGAAAATCCGCCACTCGTTTGGTGGCGTCGTAGTAGATTCTTTAGCGGGTCAACCTAATAGTTAAAAGTTCCCTTTTTCAAGGATAAATGCCGAAAAGGGTTGCATCTTCGCTCCTGGTTGGTCGGAAAGCTCAAAGCCACTCATCTCGGACACGGTGCCATAAAATACGGCGGACCCATGTCTAGCCCGTTTCTAGTTATTACCAAGCGGGGGTATTTTTTTCTCCTTATTTTTCTTCATGGGTCGATGCTAGGTTAGAGTAATATACTGGGTAGGTATCGTGGTCCGTGAGGAAAATCAAATTGCGCGATGAAACCAACCACCTATGAGTATGCATAATCACATGGCCCCAGTCAGTGTATGTAGGCGGGTAGGAGGAGCTGAGAGGCTGTAACGTGGAGAGATTGGAACCGAGAAATTGGCATGATAGAAAGCGGGGATTTTTTTTTTGGGGGGGGGGGCGTTTGCGGTATTTGGGAGTGAGATCGTGGACTTGGGTGTCACTCTACGTACGGGACTAGGGTCACATTCGTCTAGGATGCCTGTTGGGGTGCGGGGAGAGGAAGGGAGAAAGACCCGTGGGAGACTGCGGTGGTATGTGCGGGCGATCCTGCGGGGTGCGACGTAGGTGAGGGATGAAACCTGAGATAGCGGCCCCATCTGCAATAAGAATGCTGAGATATGTTTTGGTTCGCAAGAACGGATCATCCCAGGCGGGGAGGCGGAGGGAGGTCATAGCTTGCTTACGAGGAAGTCCAGGCTCTCATCAAATATAATGAAGGATCAGGCCGATCCCACGCGCGTTTAGCGGTAGTAGGATTGTCTGGGGTATTCCCCGCACTAATGCATTGTGTGACCTTCGAAACTCCGGCACATTCGCGCCCCTTGCCCATATACGAGTAGCCGGCCCCTCCTGCCGTGGCTTAGTTGCTCGTGCATCCCGTCGAGGACTTTTGAGTTGCAGATTTCAGCCCGGTGGGGCCCATGGGATCGCGGGACGCCAGCCATATACTGATTGAAGAGTATGGCGTGGTCGTCGTTTACCGGGACGCAACGTCGCTAGGGTATATGTAAGAGATGGTAGTAGCAATGGTGAAAGGTCAGAGACGGAGATCTGGGGCAGGAACACGTTTGTCCTACCACGTTTCAGTGGACCAAGGGAGCCATGGGACCGTAGATAGGTATACACGGTATAGATCGGCGCCGACCGCTACTCCGTGCACTCCCGGGCGATCCATCGGCGTTCGGGGTGAGCATTACCGGGTACTGTGGCATGGCTCATGAGGCTCTGTGGGATCAGCCGTGAAGCGTCGGAACCAGGATCAGCTCGCGCCCTCTTAACGTAGTCCGTTCGTGAGAGTAGTCCATGGCCTCAGGTAGGTCCTCCCGTCGTGCCTCACAGACTGCGAGAAGAGCCCCCAAGGCGAATCGAGTCCATTTCCTCAGGGCAGAGAGTTCTCCGGTAAAACTATCTGTATTGGTGAGCGTAAGTGCCTTTGACAGCCAACCCCTACAGTTCTGTGTGCGCCATCTCGCAGGGAAGGGGGTGAGGGTTGAGGAGGTGAGGGAGGGGTACGCGCGCGCCTGCCATATCGTAGTTCTGTGGGTGTTGCCGTCGAGGAAGCGAAATAATTTGTTGGAGAGACACCTTTGCCCTCCTGCCTCCGGTTGCATCTACCATTTGCAAGAGCTCCCCGGTTGAGCAAAGGGTGGTGATGGTTAAGATGAGTGAGGTTGGAAGCATGTTCGCACGTGTCGGAGTGAGAAGAGCCTAATCAGTGGAATCTCCCCGCTTTGGGATATGATCTGAGATCGCCCGCTGTCCGCTGCTGTCTTGGGCTGCAAGGTTACAATTCTCCCTCTGTAGTCTCATGTGGGTAGGTGACAGCGAGCCAATGTCTCAAGTCTGCGAACCTGGTACCGGCAGCGAGGATCTTTCCCTTCTCGAAGAACAAGAGACCCTCGAACCAAACCACATCTACACTTGGAGCATTGATGCACTCAAAGGAAAGGATGCGACCCACACCAGCACGGTCAAGTAGATAGGCGTATAGATACTGTCAGATACCCCTCCAGATACCATGGTTGGGGTGTGAGGGTTCACAAAATGATCCACCGCTGTCTACGAGGTCAGGTGCTCACGGCCACTCCACTTGTAGCTAGCTGCATGAATCGGTACCGGGACACACAAGAATATGGGTGAGAGCCTAGACTACCTACCCCAAGACACCTTTGGGAAGAGCGAGGGTTGAGCGCCATGTACCCAGGTAAGTGCACCCGAGTTCCCTTGTGCACCGATCTTGGAACGGCAACCTCAAGGGGTGTGCGATATCTCCAAATACGGGACGGACGGAGGCTGAGGCCCGATGGAAGCACTTGCCGGCAGACACCGACTTCCCGAATGAACCTTGGTCGCGGCTCCAGCTGGACATCCATAGCTGCACGACCTATCCCAGTATCACATATACCCCGTAAGTACAGGAAGACACACCGCCACCTTGCTGCCCTCTCCGCCCATGCCCTCCCGCCTCCCCGCTTCCCCGCCTCTCTACTTCCTTCCTCCGGTGGAAAATCACTTGAGGTCCCTGGAAAGAACAAGGTCCCCCGTTACTGGCTACGACTTCCTTAGTTGCCATTACTCCTCGGCAAGTGGATGCTTACATGCAGCAGCGATGCATCGATCCTTCCACCCTCGGGTCTCCGTGGGCAAGAGCGAAGGAGTATGATACTCTTGAGGGTGAGATGCCCCGGGCATAGCCCATGTGTTCAATAGGAGAGGCTCAGTGCATTGTATCTCCTGTCTAGGTCCCTCCTTCCGTGCGTAGCAGTACAGGGCTAATCTGTCTTGTGAAGTATATTCGTATACTCGTACGACTCGTATCTTCCCGCCTATGGTAGCCAGTTGGGAAGGTACGGCGGGTAACCAATGCCCTTGTCCTTCGCCTGGTCCGATGTATGGTGCCTGAGAAGACTAACGGATCACTCCTTCCTTCTCTTGGGGTATGAGGTACATGTCGATTCCTTAGACCGAATGTGGAAGGCGGGAATGCACCTAGATACCACGCCGTCCAGCAACTGCCTATAGTCATCCAGGTAATGCCAACTAATCGAGTCCAAAGGGGGCCTCTGTACCCCTAGCCCTTTGACTCAGTTCCACCATTCTTCTTGTGTATCTTCATCTGGTCTGAATACAATTATCTGTACTCCGGAGCAGGATGTCCGCACCGAGGTAACGCTCCAAGGCCACAAGGCCAATCCGCATGGTTCCTTCCCTCTCCCGCACCCACCCGCGGACCGCCGCCCACACCTCTTCGTGTTCATTGCCACCCACCGTGCTACCTTCTATTTTGGATACAAATTACGACGCTGGGAAGCCACGCGGTTGTGGAAAGGGATCCAGATCACAGGAATATCACGTGGGTACCCATCCAACAGCGTGGTATAAGACCAAATCCACTGCCAGCTGGTTACCAAAACCCATGGGTCCCGCCGCCCTCCACCAAAATGACTCTCCTCGCTGGCCTCTAATCTCACACACTTTCGATCGCGTTAATATCGAGCGAGGTTTGAACGCACCAACGAGTTTCCCAGAAAAACGTGACAAGGTATGTCCCAAGTCAAGAGTTCGGTATTAGTCGGTTTTCGCTAATTCGCTTGTGTGCACCGTGTGCCGCACCTTTCGATTGCGATTGCGTCCACCAGCCCACACACATTCCCACATGGCAATATATGGCCCGTTAGCCCTCATACCAGTACCCTCATTACCTTTCCCTGCCAGGCTTAGTTGAAGGCTAAGAAGCTTGCCGCATAAAGTTATGGGCCTGCCAAACAGGCGTAAGGACTGGCTATCTTCTCTTTCCCCTTACACACATTGTGGGAGCCCAAGAACAAAATGCCAGGATCTCGAGGCATTGTATTGTTGGAAGTACGGAGATTCTACAAAGAGGAGGATTCATTACGATACTACATCTCATTTCTAGAGGCCACTTATGGGGCCCCTTGTCAAGCCCAGTCCAGGTTTGAACTTTGGCCTATCCCGCTTGCGACTCTTCCATGCACTTTTACTCGCCCCCGTCATATATTGCTGCATGTTCTTCCCCTGGCTTAATTTATCCAGTCTCATCTTCAATCTATTTCGTCCAGTCATCTGTCCTCCCCTCCCCGGAACCAGGTATCCCCTTTATGATCACGACGCCCCCCTGGCCGCTTTTGCCTAAATTCTCCGTGCCTATGGGCGTCTTTCCTGGCGAACAGCGCTGACAACAACGGGAAGACGGGGGACCAACCCGGCCGAAGGTCAGGAACGGACCCTTTCCTGGGTCTCGCACACCCGTCCTGCCGTCTGGTGCCGCCTGCTCTCAGTGGCGTCACCACATTCACTTGTTGGTTAGGGACATCGCCGCACGCCTCCGGCTCTCCCAGCCACCTCAATTATCACGGAGTGGACTACACGCGAACGCGAACGGGGTCGCGGAGAGCCAGGATGACTTTCTAGTCGGCAGTCAACCACTCTCGACTCTACCAAGAGATTGGCCTGTCGGGATATACCTCCGTCCGGACTTTTGCCACCAGCATTCGCTCTGTCCCCCCCCTTTTCTGGTGGAGTTTGTACAAGAGGAGGACCTAGACGGGTGGCTCCAGCCATTTTGGTAGCGAAGGGGTTGTCCGTCCAGGCGCTGTTTAGAGAATATGGTCTCGGCGAGCTATCCGCTATCCATGTGAAGGTCATGAGAGGGTCATTCCTATCTTCACGGCCAGCTCCTGTCTTTCGGAATGGGCGAACGGGGTACATCCGAAATCCTCCTCTATCTCTTGATGAGCCACCTGCCAACGCCGGCTTGGGTCTGCCTGAAAGAGACCGGCTGCCGCCAGTCACGTCACCTGTCACACCATGACCCTCATGCCCCCCAAGGCTCCGTCGATCTGTCACCGCCATCGATAAATGACTCTTGCCCTGAGCGTCCTACCCCAGGGCCCCGTTCCCCCGGGGCTTGTACCGGGCCGCACCAGAATTGTACCCGCAGCGTACTCAGTTGGTATCCTTCATGGGGAGTGATAGATTTATGGATGGTGCTGGTTAATATCCAAGATGGATCAGGCGAGCCACCATGCCGTGTCTAAGTACCCTACAACTTCCCAATCATCTCTCCATGCCCTCGTCCTCTATTCTCAGGGCATACCTCTTGCACTCTCCAGGTCCCAACCGGCCTACCCATCTCCCCCGAGTTATACAAAGTGGAGGGATGCTCATTTACTTCCCTGCTCCATCTTTCCGGCGATGCCTGGGATCTTCACCCGTGTAGCGGGATACCCTCATGTCTTCCCTGTCCATCGAGTGTGTGACACCTGCGGAACTGTTTTTCTTCCTGTGCGACATCCTCGCACAATATATTATCCAGCTTGTTTGTATCTTCCTCCCGCTTCCTTGATAAATTATGAAGATCTCCCCGCAAAGTCAGGAGATCCAATCGGACAGAGAGGGCGCCGTTCCAGAACACGAGTTTATGGAGAAACCCACGAGACTTTGATTACCTCTCGGCCTGCACTACCGGAGTAATGAAGAGTCAAAGCTTGTTTGATATTCGGCAACGCCACCAGAAAAAATGCTGTCTGGGGAAGCAAATCACTTGCCCCCTTCCCTCCCTCACCCTGCTCCCCCCCTTGCTCCAGGTCGGTGGCGTTGCAAGACACACTTGCGTTGCCCATAGCAATAATGAATCAGGGATATAGGGCAACGGTCGACTAGGTTGTCAATTCCTTTGTCCATAACATGACCAGAGGTAACATTGATCAGATCGGGAAGGAGATGAACCCCGGGCCAGTTACGAAGGAGCGAAAGGGGGTGTGCAGAAAGAAGCGAGACGAGTACTAGATACTTGGTGGTGTCTTTTCTAGTATTCGGAAGGGCGGGCCTCATGAAGCGGATCGTGGGCTCCCAAGGCTTGACAGTTACCTTGTTTGTCCATTATTGCAGATGCACGTGGTAAGCGAGTGCTTCTGGCGAACCGAGAGCCATGCGCATGGCTACGGACCGGGCATCTAGCACGACCCAGAACAACCGAGGCAACAAGTCCGGTTTTGCATCGATTCCAACTCCTTCCTTCAGCCTCCCCGCTTTTCCGTGGGAGCCCCAGGCAGTGGCAGAGCCCAGGATTCCCCCTATCCTGCCGGCCCGCCTTCCTACCATCCGAGCGGCAGTAGCAGGGTAGATACGGCAGTACCGGTAGATGTGATCATATTGTCTAGTCTGTGGATGGCGAATCACAACAGGTTATTGGCTTCTCACACAGGCGGTAGCCCGAGAAGTAGAGGAACAGTCGTGGAGTGAGAGGTACAAGGCGAGTCAGACCAACCCCCTATACTTGCCATTGCTATTCTTCTCCCACACTCCATCCCCACCTCTCCTATCCTTGCCTCTAATGCTTCACGCCCATGGTGATCATCTGGTACATTCCTAGTACGGACACCCCTCCTCCACTTTCATCGGCCACACACTCGCATGTCGCCTCTAGTGGATATTTCTGGCATCATGAGTGGCAACCCTCACCACACGCCCTCCGCGGAACCGCCCCTGTGGCTTGAGGTCCACCGCAAACATACATTGACCTCGTTGTTTAGAGGGGGCGAGCAGAAGTGGCGGGTCGCTCAGGCCTTGGATCTAGGTTCTGTGGTCGGATTTCTGCGGGCGGACGGCTGGAGTCGCCATACCATGGGGGCAGGAGACCTGTTGACGGATACTATGCCCAGCCGGGTATCACTTCCACGTATAACTGACCTCGGGTACTCCGTGGGTGCGGATTGAAAATAGGAGCGACGGTTCTTGCCTGCTGTTCACTTGCTCCGTTGAATATGGTGAAGCGGTACTTTTCAGAAGGCCGAACTCCAGAGTCCCTGGCTCACCATCAATACCTCCCTTTAGCCGTGGGCACAGCTAAGCTCTTTGCTTGGTATTCTGTCTGACGGCTTACAGCGTACGCTAGCGAGGGATGCCTACTACGTTCCTCGGGACCGAATAGTGTGGCCGTCTCACTAAGACGTCCCGCATCCCTGTTCTCCACGCGGGGTCGAAAAAGGGGTAACCCCCCAACCTCTCTGTAGCCCTTGGCAGCTCCATTACAAAAGATCCACGCATCAGAGCCACCGAGGAGGAGAGAGGCGCTAGTAGGTCTCCCCATAGGCACATGCTTCCACCCACACGGCTGCCCCCCCAAACGGCTCGGTGGCCCGCCGTGCGGGTCATGGGGAATCTGCGGCTTTTGCTCGCCTAGCTGCGGGGTGATTCGCCTGCAGACTGCATTAGCGATGTCTTTCCATCCTCCATGACTCGAGCGTGGTGTGTGTAGGTCTGACTGGCGCCTTGGTCTTCAATAGTGGTTCCAGTATGTATGGAGAGTATCCTTGGAAAGTATCCCTTCATAATGACTCGTCCTTTCTCAATGGGCGATGATGGTGAGGTTATCTCCCTTACCGCTGCTGATGGCCACTAGGTATTCTTTTGTTTCCTTCCGAGGACATAACGGGGGCTCGGGTAACCTGTTCGTACGTAGATAACGCCTTGGCCCAGCTCGATCAATGATGAACTTCCTGTACGGCCGGCACGGTATTACGGTATTCTCTAACTGCATGTGCGCGAGATCCGAGTCGGGCTAGTTACCCACCTCGCTGTGCTGTAAACTCTTTCTAGCTGAGAAGAAAGACATACAGATAGAGGTAAACTATCTTTTTGCTAACACGCTAAAACCCCCAGCCTTATATGGTGTAAGTATGGTGTATATCTCGAGTTAAATCCTGACCTAGAGGGCTCTTCGCGACCTCCAAGTCCGATGAATATCACTGTCCCCCACAAACCCGCTCCTTTCTAGCGGCCCGAAAGACAGATTGGACTTAGTAGTCCATATCCCTAGATATTCAACAAACTCGGCAATGCTGAAGACTTTCCCCAAGAGTCCCCCCGTCAAGATGTCCTTACAGAGCTGCGAAAGGGCAAGTCTAAACATTGGTGTCTACCATATATGTCTCATACACAGACATGGAGGCTCTCTAAAAGTCCATCGGACCTACGCCCACAGTCCGTTCATTTGTACTCATAAAATCCCCTTCCGCTTTTCTTCCCCAGCCATCCGGCATCCACCATCTTGCTCAGTAACACACTGGGTCTGTACTTGGAGTCCCCCGTCTCCACGTGCAGCACCTTCATGATGGCCAGGCAAGTGTCCAGGCCGATGAAGTCCGCAAGCTGGAGGGGTCCCATGGGGACGTTCGTCCCGTTCTTCATGATGGCGTCGATGGAGTCGCGGTCGCCGACGCCCGTCTCGAGGCAGATGACCGCCTCGTTGATGTAGGGCATCAGGATGCGGTTAGCGAGGAAGCCGGGGGAGTCGGCCGAGACGGAGGTGATCTTGCCCATCCTCTTGCAGAACTCCACGGCGGCCTCGAGGGTCTTGGGGGAGGTCTGGAGGCCGCCGATGATCTCGACGCCCTTCTGGACGGGGACGGGGTTCATGAAGTGGGCCGAGACGACGCGAGAGCTGGCTGAGGTGTCGTTGGGGTCCTTGGTCGTGGCGGCGGCGATCTTCGTGATGGAGATGGAGGAGGTGTTCGTCGCCAGGATGGCGTGCTTGGGACATATCTGGGCCAGCCTGGCGAATATGTCGAACTTGAGCTGGGGGATCTCTGGGACGGCCTCGATGACGAAGTCAACGTCTGAGAGGTTGTCCATGGAGGTTGTCGTAGTGAGGAGGGACCGGGTCTTGTCAGCATCCTCTTGGCTGATCCTCGACTTGGACACATCTTTTGCGAGTAACTTCTCTGTTCGGGGCCATCAATAATGTTCCATCATAGGGGCACTTGGCTCATATGGCCTCATGGATCCATACCAGCGAATGCCAGCCCCTTGTCAAGCGCCGCCTGTGAGGTGTCCACCAACGTCACCGGCACCTGGGCCTTCTGGGCAGCAACCAGTGCAATCCCGAGTCCCTATCATTAGTTAGAAAGAGAAAAACCTCCAAACACTGGTAAATCCCGAACAGGAAGGGACAAAACCACCATTTGACCGGAGCCGATGACGCCTAGGGAGTTGACCGTCGGCGCATACTGCCTGGGAGAGGTACTGAAGCTACGGAGCTGCGACGCTAGCCTGCGGCTCTGGATACGGAGGATTGAGCTCGACATTATGAATGCGGATGGGTTAGGAGTGAGTGACGGGAGTAAAGACCCCTCCACCGGTCTTGAAGCCGAGTCGTGTTCACAAGCTCGCGGGAGGTGAGATCATCAGTTCGGCTAACCTCGGCACACCGGTCGACATCTGTTGTCAGCCCGTGCCAGGGCAAGCTCCGTGGTGTTAGGACATGCCATGTCTCCGAGCATTTTCCGGGCTAGCTACCCCCACTTTAAAGTCAAAATCCACTTATCGCGTCGACGCGCCGAAGACGCGTTTGAGGGTCCAGACGTCGTCACTTGGGGCTCAATATTCACCACCAAGGTAGGAGATCCCGATATTAGGCGGATCAACCGCAATGTGGCACCTTAAGTGATGGTACTCGAACTGAAAAAGGCAATTCGCTTTCTATCACTTCCAAACGACAATTACAGGTAGAACAGACCTGGTCCCATCACCATGAACGAGGAGGTCCAGGCCCACGTCAACAGCCTCGTGTCCGCGGTATATGCTCCCGACCCTCCGGACTTCATGCCCTTCAGAACCGGCCGAGCTAACAAATGTGATGTGAGTTATAGCTCGGCGGAACGAGTGCCGACGACGATGGCCGCTACGTGCTGGGCGACGACGCCCTCGACGTCCTCCGCGATCTCAAGAAGTGGATCCGCTTCTACGACGAGAAGATGAACCGAATGGACGTTGCCCGATGCATTGCCGACTCAAACATCGTCGACGTGGACCTACTCCATATCCTCGCCATGTGGACCGAGGGCGAATCCGACAGCAAGTTCAAGTCAAGGCTGGCGCTCGCCTGTCTCGAGGTCATGGTGCCCCTCACCTGGCCGTTCGACAAGGACCCGGAGAGGTTGACGGTCAACAATTATAGAAACATGCCCGTCCTGGAGCTGGCGCAGGTGAGGTACAAGAGGGCCATTATCAACTACGACGCGGCGAGGATTCTACATACGGCCGTGAGGCTGGCGTTGCCCTCAATGGCGATGCCGATCGGAGACCGGGGGGCCAGGGACCAGGGCATTATCAAACTCATTCTGTACTTTCTGAGGAATACCGCGATGATCGCTCCGCCTCCAGGAGTCAAGTTCGATGGAGATGAGTCACAGATATCTCGCTCGGCCCTGATCGACGCGTTCTCTTACCAAGACATATTCCTCTTCCTCCTCACGATCGCATCGAACATGGGCGAAGATTTCAGGACCGAAGACGTCGTCGTTATGGAGATCCTGTTCCACCTACTCAAGAGGGTAGACGCCGATAGGCTGTTCCTGAGCGAGAAGCAGCAGGGCAAGGCGAAGGCAGACCAGCTCGTCGCCATGATGCGGAAGGAGGAGGCGATGCACAATGCGTACAACAAGCACGCGCCCACTCGGCACAATAGGTTCGGGACGACCATTTGGGTAAAGCGAGACGACGGCAAGATGTCGACAATCTCCGGCCAGGGCCCCCTCATGGACGTCGCGGCTCGGCGTCGCAAGCTAGACGAGACCAAGTCTTTCAAGCCCCCCAAATACCGACGGAAGAACGAAGTGGACAGCTCTGAGCTCGGGCTGGCCCCGAAGCTGAATAGCAGGGCGACCGAGCAGCTTCGGTCCTTTGTCGAGGAGTTCCTAGACTCCGGATTTAACCCGCTCTTCCAGCACATCCGCAAGACGATCGATCGGGACGCGCAGCACGCCCTCCACTACCACCCCAGGCAATTCTTCTACCTTGTGGCGTGGTTCCTCCGTGCGGAGCGCGCACGGCAGGATGCGAAATCGAAGCGGGATAAGAACGGTGACGGCAGCGGCAACGGGGAGGACGTCAGCCCCTTCAACCTCGTCGCCGGCGTGCTGAACCAGGAGATGTTCATCACGCTGCAGAAGTCGATGAGGTCCGCCCTGGATAACAAGAGCTGGGAAGACCTGATCGCCGTCATGCGGTGCTTCACCCAGATTCTCCTGACGGTGCAGGAGATGACGGGCTCGGGCAACGAGACCGACGAGGAGATCGCGGACAACATCCTCAGCCGGCTCTTCTACGAGGACACTGTACACGACCTCGTCACGGGCGTGATACGAAACTACAATCACCAGGGCTTCGAGTTTCTCGACGCCGCGACGGAACTCACGCACCACTTTATCCGCATCCTCGAGGCGTACTCGAAGAGGAACGTTGACATGCAGATCCGCTCGAGGAGGCGAGCGAGGAAGGCGAAGCGAAACGCTTCGAAAGGTGGCAACGAGGACGGAGACGACGCGGATGGGCTCGGCGGGTCGGAAGATGATGAGCAGCAGGCTCAGAAGACGGTGTCGGAGCGGAAGTTCGACTTCGAGTCGTTTGCCCAGCGCTTTGTGCAGCAGGGCGTTGTGGACACATTCGTTGAGTACCTGAAGCATTACAAGGAGCTCGACGACGAGCAGCTAAAGCGGGCTCATCGATATTTCTACAGGCTCGCGTTCAAGCAGAACAAGGCGGTGATGATCTTCCGCGTGGACATTATCCACCTACTGTACAACATGATCAAGGGCCCGGAGGCGCTCGACAGGAGCTCGGGCCTCTACAAGGACTGGGAAGAGCTGATCAAGCAGGTGCTGAAGAAGTGCATCCGGAAGATCCAGGAGCGGCCGGCACTCATCGTCGAGATGCTGTTTAGCAAGAACAACGAGATCGCCCACTATATTGAAACGGGCACGGAGAGGGAGGCGAAGCCGGCGAGGGTTCGGCCCGCGGCGGAGCTGGAGTTTCGGAATACCGAAGAGCTCGATAAGCAGATTGGTATCGTGGTTGGTGCCCTGCTTGATAGGAACGAGATTGATCACATTTCATGGGTGAAAGGTGTCCTCAGGGGGGCGGAAGAGACGAGGAAAGAATGGCCGGCAGCCGAGTCGGCCATCCCCAGTGTCGAGGGCGGAGCGGAGGCCACCGTGGACGGAGTCAATGGTGAGACGAGCGGCCCTCGGGAGCCCAAAGAGGCTCTCCCGTACAGTAAGTGAATCACGGTTGATCTACAAGACTCGGCAGTTGCTAACATCACACCCAAGCCGTCCGCGCTGATAACGAAGCCCGTCACACGGCAATGCTCAAGAACCCTTACCTCCGCCTCCTAATGGCCACCGTCGGTATACGCAGACTCTCGCCCGCCCTAGAGGAGACGCTCGAGTCCGTGTGGATCATACCGGCCGAGGTCACGGCGGATCAGCTGAAGGAGTACACCGACCTCATCAACGCGGCGGAATTTAACCCGCCCATGTTTGAAGAAGGAGCCGCGGAGGACCAGATCCGGCGCAAAACGAACCGGACTCGCGCCTTCGTACCCTCCGACGACGAAGACGAGGACCTCGACAATCTGTTCCCCGAGGGTGGCCCCACGGAGCGGAGAGCCATAGACGGGGCGAAGCCGAAGAAGGCGAAACGGAGCCGGAGGAGAAGGGAGAGGAGCCAGTCCCCAGACGAGGCGGAGCTGGACGAGCGCGCGAGGAAGAGGAGGGAGAAGGAGAGGGAGAGGAGGGCGAAGGTGAAGAGTCAGCTGTATGTACACGACAGCGACGAGGACAGTGAGGCGGACAGGGAATTCTTCGCCAAAGAGGAGGAGCTGAGGAGGAGCAATCAGAGGCTCGCGGAGGCGGCGGGGCAGAGTGTTCCCACGATCGTGTCCGTGGAAAAGAAGAGAAAGCCTGCGGTATTAGTGGATAGCGAGGATGAGATGGAGTTCTCACAGGGCGTCACGTCGGATGAGGGGAAGGGTGTCGACTCCCCGCCGGGGTCTGGATCTGAAGCGGAAGGGTCCGGTTCGGATAACTCAGAACCAGGCGTGGGTCGGCGGAAGCGGAGGAGGATCTCCGAGGATCCGGAAGACGGAGTGATCGGGGACGATAACGACGATGCGGATCGGCTGGTGTGGCCTAGTAGCAAGGGAGTAGCACCAGACGAAGCCAAGACGGACGCAGATGGGGATATCGGGATGGGCGACACGGAGAAGGGGGACGGTGACGAGGATGAGGATGATGAGCCGGTGCGCTCGGCGAGGCCACGGGCGCGGGTCAGGGGAGGGTTTGTTATCGACAGTAGTGACGAGGAGTAGCTGTGGATCGGAGTTTACGGGCCTGCATGACGGATACTTGTACAAGAGCGGAGGTTGTCACACCCCTGACTCGGAGGTCTCTGGAGGCCTGCGTATTTATAGACTATTTATTAGCTTGGATATGATTATGCTTGTACAAAGAGAGGCGGCTGCGGCTGTGGTTATGGCTGCGACAGGGCAATGGCGACAGGACAAGAGACACTAATGACGAGGCATCGGGCTAAAATACTAGTCTCAGGTACAAGGAACAAGTGACAGACAGGTGAAACAGGAAGACTGGACGGCCCTGAAAAATAAAACCCGCCTGCGCCTCGTAATGACATACGCAACTACCCAAATCTGGGCTCTGGGGACCAGTCAATTAATCGACGAGTGGGGCAACACGTCATATCGCCTGCCGCTACCTGTTACAATGCAGATACTCGTACAAACTCACTCACTCAGGTCGGTGGAAGGATAAAGGACAAAAGGGGACAGAAAGATCGGTTGTACTTTCCTGTTTGCCCTCCACATTGGTACGAGTGAGGCATAGGCATAATAAGCACTCCACCGGCACACTCTTCAGTTCGTGAAGGACGCTAGCGTCTCAATTCCGAGATCCAGGAACACGACTCTCCGTCGAGCCATTCGCCTGGCTTTCATACCCCGCGATCGAGTCTCTCTCTCCCCTTCTGGCGCTCTGTCTCTTTCTCGCTCTCTACACCCGACCATCTACCCCACGGCCCGCCCTCACAGTAGGGCGCTACCACGCCTCTTTCTCAATGACGACGTTCGAGAAGGGCAACAATAGCCTCTCGCCCCTCGCCAACATGCGATGGGGCGACCCCCGCTCCTCCTCGACGCAGTCCCTCGTGCCTACCGACTCGGAGTTCCGCGGCGGCTCCGGGCCCGGCTCCGGGTCCAAGCGCCGGCTGCTCCTCATCTACATCCACGGCTTCTACGGCAACACGCAGTCCTTCAACTCGTTCCCGGCCCATCTCCACGCCTACCTGAAGGAGGCCCTCTCCGACACCCACGCGATCCACACCAAGATCTACCCGAGGTACAAGACGTACCGCGCCATCGGCGTGGGGGCGGAGAACTTCAGCAAGTGGCTGGAGCCGCACGAGGACGAGTCGACGGATGTGATTCTCGTGGGGCACTCGATGGGCGGGATTCTGGCAGCTGAGATTGTCCTGCTGGTATGTTCTGTTCGGGGTCTCAGCTCCTTGGTTCCGTGAGGTTATACGTACACGACACAGCTTGGGGAGATGCATATATGTATGCATGTATATGTGTGAGTGTTCTTAAAGGCTAACTATTCCGATCGTGCAGCCGAACCCTAACCCCTTCGACCCGCACCTTTACAAACACCACATCCTGGGAATCCTGGCCATGGACGCGCCCTTCCTGGGCCTGCACCCGGGCGTCGTTCCCAGCGGCATCGCCAGCCTGTTCCGCCGCGACGAGATGCCCGAACCACAGGGCACCAACACCACACAGACGGGCTCGGCGCCGGAGCTGACGCCCGAGTCGTCGACGGTCACCACTTCGTCCACAGGCGAAACACCGCCTCCGGCCTCGGGGCCAGCAACCACCCTCGACCCCGCCGTCGGTCCACCCGGCACCAGCGTCTCCCCCAATCCCATCTCCCCGCCTCCCCACCACTCAGACCCAACCTTCGACCCACCCTGGCACAACGACGTCGTCCGCGAGGAGCGCTCCACCCTGACGGCGCTCGCCCACTTCACGAAGAAGCACCTCTCCGAGGGCATATTCACCGCGGCGGGGCGCCACATCCTGTCGCACATGGAGTACGGCAGCAGCTTGGCCGACTACCGCCAGCTGCACGCACGGTACAACGAGGTACGGCGGCTCGAGGACGTCGTGCCGGGTCCGCCGCCGCAGGAGGGGCCGGGACCGGCAGAGCCGAGCTTCAGGGCCCGCGCCGCGAGGGTTAGGTTCGTGAACTACTACACCTCGGCTACGGGGCGTCCGAAGAAGGAGAAGGTGAAGAAGAAGGAGAGGACGGAGTCGACGGGGAACGTCGCGGAGGGCGCCTCGACGCCGAGGATATCGGTCGAGCTACACGAGGAGGGATCGGAGGCTAGTTCAGCCCCCCACGGTTCCTCCCAGCCGCCGTCGTATGAAGCGGCGATGGGCCTCACCGACGAGAAGTCCTCCTCGGCCGCGCCCTCATATCCCTCCTCGCAGCCCTTGGCCCAATCCGAACTGCCCTTCCGCCCGCCGCCCACCCCTCCCTCGCCGGCACTCACTCCTACTACCTCCACATCCACCGCCGCCTCCACCTCCGGCGGGGGCGGGGGCGGGGGCTTCAGCAAGAAGGAGGCGTTCCAATCCGCCTACGACATGGCGCTCAAGGCCTCCCGCAAGAAACTCCTAAAGCACGCCTTCAAGCTCCTCGAGAAGCGCGAGCAGCACTCCACCTCGGCCCCGAGCCCCGCCGACCCGGACCTCCACCTGTACGACGGCCCCGTGACGCCCCCGCAGACCATAACGCCTCTCCAATCGCCGCCGCCTCCTCCACCTCCCCGACCAGTAAACCACCCTCAGGGCCAGCCATCAGACCCGGGGCCGGACCAGGGGCAGGGACAGGGGCAGGGGCAGGGGCCTCCCCCCCCTCGACGTCCGAGGAGCCCACGCTGCCCACCAAGATGCGCAAGTTCTGCGCCACGCCCAAGCGCGCGGGCCGCATCGACTCGGCCTGGGTCTCCGTCCCCATGCGCGACATCGACGAGGTGGAAGCCCACGTAAGCATGTTCCTATCGGGGAACGCACACTACGAGAGCCTCGTGGCGGACGCGGGGGCGAGGGTCGTGGGGTGGGTGCGGGGGGAGACGTGAGTGTGGAAGGCGAGACGGTAGAATCGAAGGAGGGAGGGAATAGAAAGTAGAGAAGAAAAGAAGAAAGGGAAGAAGCAGGGAAACATAGGGCTGGGGGAACTCTCCCGCAGAGAACAAGCAAGTAATGGTGAATGAGAAAGTTCGAGCACACAGACACGAACACATAGGCTCATGTTTGATACCCCTTTAATAATACATAATCAAGGCCAATACAGGCGTATCACCATGGAATGGATAACCAACCACGCAAGGAGAGGAGGGACGGGTGCAATTCTTCCACACTACTTTCACCTGCGTTGCAATGCAATGCATTGGGAAACCCACAAATTGTGAAAACAAAGGTTTCAATTAGCAGGAAAGAAAGGCCTAATCGCGAATCTAGAGCGCCGGTTCACCCTCTCTCTCGGCCGTCCATCCCCTACCCCGCGTTTGACTCTCGCCTCCTGGGATTTGCTGTTTTCTGGCCCGACCCTGCCTGCCTGTTCTGTCCCTGTCCTGCTCGAGACACTTTGTCACCTCCTCCTCGCTCCCCTTCCCCCCCTTGAGGAAAACAAGGCCGTACCAACTGAGCGACGGGAGCCATGATCAGCCCGCACCATGACCCGCAATAAACGCCCTCGGAGTAGTCCGCCCGCTAGGGATTACCTTTGGCCTCTCCTCCTTTCC